>CANXYI012291315.1:0-10032 GCA_948208565.1 Hura crepitans | reverse complement strand
AATAGCATTCTTATCTTTTACAAATTCATTTTGGATTTCAACCACATTAGAAAATGAAGTAGGCATGTCAACCACATCTTCAATTTGACCCTCATTTGAAGTTTGAATTATGGCCTCTTCTTTTTGTTTCTTCTCTAAATCCATCTTCTCTTTTATTTCTTCTTCTTTCATGTATTGCTCATGAATTTGATTAAATAACAATCTCATATTATCAAAATCTTTTTTTAACATATCAAGTCTTTGACTTGTTTTTTTTAGCTCTATCACCTATTCTTTTGTCTTTCTTTGGCCATTTTAGACTCGAAGAAGGGTTGTAATTAGATGAGTTCTTTATTATACCCTTTTGCCTAAGGGGTCTTTCTACCATTTTTAAGCATTGCAATAGTTGATGTTGTTCTTTATAATAGTATGAAAAAAAAAATCATCTCCTGATCAATGCCTTCATTTCGGCCTATGTTGCAATAGGTCTTTCCCTATATCGCCTTCATTTCAACCTATATTACAATAGGTCTTTCCCTATATCAGCACTAACTAATCCCACCAAACTAAAGCATAGTTAGTAAATTCAGCAGCAGCAAGTTTTACCTTTTTCTCTTTTAAATAGTTATGGCATTCAAAGATAAACTCCATTTGTCTCTCCCACTCCAAGTAAACATTAACATCATTCATCCTTTTGAAAGGTAGAATTTTCATCTCGATAGAGCTTTGGTTATTGTCTCTATGATTGTCACCTTTATACCCACCTTAAAGTGAATACTGTTTTGACTTATGATAACATATTCTAGACATTCTACATGAAGTGTTTATAAGAAAGAAAATGCGAGTAATAAACCTTACAACACTCTCTCACGTGTTTCTTCTCGAAGAGGTTTAGTCACTCATATTTCACTCAAATACAAGCTTTTACCCTCCTTTTAAGTTCACACACTCTTACCTTTTACCTCTCAAGGATCCTCTGCATGTTTTTACTTTAAAACTAAGTCCTTATCAAAGCAAATATAAGAAACACTTAGAATTAGCAAGGAAATAACCTAACAAAAAAATACATGAAATAATACTAGAAGCAAAATGAAAGGGAAGAATTTAAATTAACACACAAGAAGTAGAAAGTGTGTGTTTGCTAATTTTTGTAATATTAATATAAGATAGCAAATTTGTATCTCAAACAATGTTAATATATGTAAAAAAAAGTAAAAAAAAAAAAGAAGAAAGGAAAACTAAAAATAGAAAAAAAATACAAAAATAGAAAGTATGTAAGAATTTGATTTGTCTAAGTGAGAAAACCAAATCTACCACAATACATGTCTGATGTGCTAGTAAATTTTGAACTCATTTGGTATACTAAAATTTTTAAAATCTTGATGCAAATGCAAATTTTGCAAAAAGGCAAATGAAACAAGCTAGATTCTACTCAAATTTAATAGGTAGCTTAAACTAACCCTCGAAAGGTGGCAATAAATTTTGGTATCGTTCTGAAGTGTATTTCAAAAATTCTAAAGTTTTCCCTCAAAAACAAATTTTGGTTGTAAACAATGTTCCAGTGAGAATTTAATGCTCAAATTCGACCTTTAGAAACAAAATTGAATATATAATACAATATATTTCACCTAACCAAAATTTCACACTAGAACCTAAATAGTCAATGAAATTCGATTCGTAGCTAGAATAGAAATTCTATGAGTTTTGCTTTTCTTCTTTTTTTATTTTTTAAAAAAATTATATTCCAACAACTAAAAAACTTTAATTGAACATAAAAATAAAAAAAATTAAAGCAACAAAATCATGATTGGATCAAATATGCTCAAATTCAGCCTAATTGTTGTTTTATGCATTCTAGGCAGCAAATAGATACTCCAATTATGATTTTATACCTATGGATAAATATTTAATTACTCCAAACTACTCTAATACCAAATGATGCAAAACCCTAAGATTAAACTTGATAATGTAATTCACGCAACTAGGCTTTAAAATCAATTTAAACAGCAATTGAACAAATTGAGATTTATCACCCCTAAATTCAATTAATGAATTAGCAATGCTAGATATAACAATCCTAAACCTTTAATTAAACTAGGTTAATTAGTAATTTAGAGACAAAAAAATCAAGAAAGAATCACCACAAAGTAAATATCTTGATAAGATAATAATTCTTGATAAGAACATAAGAGAAATCCACCCTTGCAATTTAATAAAACTCACCAATTGAGAATAAAAATTGAATGCCCTTTCCCATACATTGGTTTACCTTATATAGGCAACAAATAAAGCTTATACAAGAGTTATATTATATTAAAACTACCATGTAGAGTTAATTCCTTGATAAACTACTTTAATAGAATAAGTTTCTAGAAGAAATAAGCTATTGGTTAAATTTCTACATAGATATTAAGTTATTGGGCTTGTTTCAAGCTTAACCCAACATATTTGCCTTCATATTTCACCTTTGGCCCAATTCGAACAAGCTTGAATTCTAGCCTAACTTGAATCTTAGTCCAATCTTGAATCTTCATAAGAAGACAAATCTAAATTCTTTAAGGTCCAAATGTGTTTAAGTAGCCTATATGATCCATTTGAATGCACAAGCATCTCACATAATTGATAACACATGCATGGCACATGACTAGTAGCACATGGTTGGCTCATGATATGCATATGGTTGGCATATGCCTTGCATATGACTTATTGACTTGTTGACCTTGACTTGTTGACTTTTGTCCTAAAATTCTAAAAAGGAAACTTTTGACCTAATAGTGTGAACTATGTCCTAACTTAGGTAGTTATACCAAATGATAACTAAAAATGACAAAAATGTCCAAAAAAACAAAAAATGGAAACTTATGGCCTAACAATGCAAACTATATCCTAAACTAGGAAGTTAAGCTGAAAGATAACTAGAAATGATAAAAATAGTCCAAAGACCAATATACATCACAAAGTTCATTATTGCTTGAAGGCTATAATTGCATACATCACCTTAACACTTATGTGCAATTAAAGTGCTAATTTTTCCCTACTTATGTTAAAGTGAGAAAGCCTATCCTTGTCAATAATAAGATCTAACATGGAATCCCTAATTGTATTTTTTTCCTCTAAGGCTTATCGACTTTTGTGATAAGGATAAGTCTAACCCCCCTCTTGGTCTCCCCTTTGTCTTTCTTAGCAATAACCACATGGTAGATTGCCATAGCATCGAGGACCCTTGGTTTGGCCCTAGCTCATAGTATTTAAAGAAAAGGCGATAAGGCGAGCATATGTCTGGCTATAGCTATTGTTCTTCCTTATCTTGACTCATGGCATCTTCATTAGTGAGTAAATCCTCATCATCATCATCATCTTCCTTCGTAAGAGAAAAGGGACCACGGCCACCATGCCCCTTGTCCATTCTAGCTATCAAGGTTAACTTGCCCCTCTTTTTTCCCTATGAGCCTCTACGTAGTAGGCCTCGACACACTTCTATAACATACGGCCTCTTTGCCATGGCGAGTATATGCTAGCTTCAGGTGAGGTAGGAAATGCTTTTAAAAAGATGCCTTCAGCTTTCGCTTCATACATTCTTCTCTCAGCTCATGAATAAGAAGAAGGGAAGCTAGCCTTTCTTCTTTCTTTGCCAAAGTAGGGTCCACCACTATCATGCATAATGAAATCTCTTCATCTTTATTTAAAGAATTGTTCTTTTATTCTCTTAAATTTTGGTGGCCCATAAAGGTGATCAAAACCCTTAATTCTTACTTTTGGGTAACCGTTCCCCAATTATCATCCTTTGATAGGGGAAAATACTTTTTTTTCTCACATCATGGAATTTTCCAAGATAGGAATGCTCAATTTTAGGGGTTTGGAAAGCCTATCCACTAGTATGGAATGTAAGGACTCAGAGAAATAAGTAGGAAATAGGTTACCTTAGCCAATTGTAATACGTCGGGACTCTTCCCTTAGTACATGATTTAAGAATAAGCCTATTTTTTTATTTCTTTCTAGGTAATAGGTTGAGAAGTTAGTTTAGTATCTTTATTACCACAAAAATGCATGAGAAGCAATATAAATGATCATATTTTTGGAGTTTATAATAAAAGTTTAAGATAAGGGTCTTAATTGGGGATAGGTTAGGGCATCCATTTGTAGCCTCTTTTGTGCTGCTCTCTGATTTAATTCACTTTCTCATGGCTCCCTTTATTGAGCATTTGAATCCTCATGGCAATTAGCACTTGCTTTAGTAGCTCTATATATGCATCCTCAGTAATAAATACACTTCTACTGGTTTTTCATTAGTAGCTCTATATATGCATCCTCAGTAATAAATACACTTCTACTGGTTTTTCATCCATTCATTCCCTATGGTCTTTGGTAAGTAGTCTATAGTTCACTTTTGTCTATAGCCTACCCTGCTTTCTTTTTAACTTAGTTTTTAGTACTTCGGAGTGGTGTATACTCTCCTACTTGGCTAATGAATGAATCTTATGCTTGCCAAGTCTACTTTTTAAGAAAGAGGTAATCATTCCCCGATTAAAGCTAAAAAATTATTCTCACTCATTTATGCTCTTCCCCATAACCTTATTAGCTTAGTAGCTTTTTATGCATTAAGATCTCTTTTTTAGTCCTCTTTTACCTTTAATTAGAGAAAGAAAAGGAGTGAAAAAAAATTTTTATCAAGAAAAAGAATCTATATTCTATCTACACAGAAAAAGCATATTCTACACGGGCTGGCTCAATGTAAACTTCCTCTACTAGGGCTTTGCTTGTTCTTTTACCTATTAGCAGAGATATGGGAAAGTCTTCCCAAAGATGTAAAAAGAGGTTTTCAAAATCATATAGATATAGTAAGTGTGCCCTGAGTGAGGAATTATGCTTAAGACTGTCGAAGATGCTCTGTACTCTCCTAAAGAAAGAGTTTAAGGGTCAGCTTGTAAGGTTCAATCATTATACTAAAGTCGAGTAAGCAGTCACAAATTATACTTCCAAAGCTAGGCTCTAAAAGAGCTAGAAGCAATAAGCTCCCTGCTGATTAGAGAAAGGATGGAATTTCAGTCTTCATTCATAATTTGAGAACTAAAGCTCTAATAAGATAAGAAGATTGAACTCAAGTATACTCAAGCTATGAAAATTAAAGATTAAAAACCTTACCTTAGGTCTTGATCTCAAAGAAGGGATTTAGAAATTAAGGTTTGCCTAGCTTTAGTAGATTAAATAGAATAAAATTCCCACTCCTTTCATCATCTTGAACTTAAGATTGAAAGATGCCATTTTTCCAAATATTCAATCTTTCTATGTGAAGTGTCTATTCGAGGGAACAGACTTTTAGTCCATTTGTTATAGTATCTACTTGTATAAAACCTTAACTAGACTAGAATATAAAGTATCATATTCTAGTCTAGCTTTGCCCTTCCATGTCTAGCTCAATCTTATTAGCTTCCTTCTTTATTCAACTCTTAGATAAGGTGTCTTAGACATTGAATTTCATTCCTTTCAGCCTATGGTTCATATTTGAGTTTTATTGAGCTTCTTTTAGGCTTTTTACGATTCAAATTGAAAATGCATAATGTTGCACCTATCTTCATTGCCTTTCTCTTTGTTTTGGGTAGTATACCTTCCTTTTAAACCCTTTTCTTTATGTAAGCTTAGATTGGCCTTATGTAATTTGGTCCTTTCCAACCAAGTCAACATATAATATATATAAGTGTTAATTGGTAGTAGAAAGTTGAGGTGAGGGAAGGATAAAGGAAAGCCTAACTCTTTATATGCTTGACTTAACCAATGGTATGGATCATAGAAGCATTGTTGGTCTCAAAAACTCTATCAAAAAAGAAGAATTAACTCTATTCTACTTCAATTAGGAACATTTACTCACAGGTAGTTTGTCTTTCTTCATTTCCCTAAAATGAAAAAAGGGCGAATTAATCAGTGAGTGGGGTAATTGGTATGTCAACAAGGAAGTGGCATGAAAGGAAGGGCTCTTTAGGGTATAGGTCTTTCTTATAGGCCTAGCAAGTTTTCTTCCCCATCTTTTGACTTGGAGCTAATTCATCTATGGATAAGAGGACTTTGAGTAAGTGTGCTCCGAGTGAGAGCCTGAAGATAAGCTTTCTTCTAACCAAAGTATCTTTAGTAAGGGGATATTCTATTTTAGAATACCATTTAAGGATGAAGCACTCCCTTAGGTAACTAGAATATGTGGAGTAAGTAGCTCTTAAGGTAGGAAAGAAGATGGTTTTCTTAAGGCTTGAAAGAAAAAAAAAACCTTTATTCATTTCACCCATAAAGCAAATCTCTAATATAGAGTAATGTTATAATAATATGCTATGAGTACCCTTTTTAGTAAAGGTTCTAAAGAGCTTTCCTTGACTCTTCCAAAATAGGTCTCAAAGTAGCGAAGAATGAAAGTGTCGTGTCAATTAGGGAGAAAGCTTCATATGCTACTAATTCTTCTTACTCTCGCGAAGTAGGGGAGAGCTTTCTCTTGAGCTCAAAGATTTAGAACCTTTAAAAAGGGGATGAGGGATATTATGAATACAATTAAAGGTCCTTACCTAAATTTAGTTATAACTTAACTTTAAGTTTTTCTTTTCAAGCCAGGAAAATAAGACTGAAGCTTCAAAATAGTGATGCTAATAACAAAAGTCAAGTTAAGAGAAATGCTAAGTGCAGCTATTAAATCAATTCTTGGTGGAAATGACTTCGATACTTTTTCATCTACTAGCATAAAATCAATTGTTAGTGGGATTTATGAGTGCAAACAGTCATTGTGAGGAATGGAAGAACAACTTTTTCTTATATTATACTGTTTGTGCCACTCTTTCTCTGAGATGACTTATCCATGTGTGCATATAAAAAAAAGAGCTAATAAGAAGAAATGATGCTAAGGTGATATGGTAAGGTAAGCTTAGCCTTTCTCTAGTCAGTTGATATAGACTCCCCTTATTGGCATTTGTAAGTTAGCAAATCAATGAATACGAAGTCTATTCTTAAGAGTGAGCACTAAATATGTATGAATTCTCGTGATCCAATTTCCTAACTCTAGCTTCTTGTGGTCTTTCCTAGCCTTACCAATTTGAAGTTCTCCCATAAAGGATGTGCTCTCAATAAATCTACCAATGCTTGTTCTTTCACGGCCTTTTATGGTACGAATATTATGTCATATTGTGAGAGTAATATTAACCATTTAGCAAGTTGGGCATTCATTCTTTGCTTTGGTCACAAAGATTTTTAAAATGTTTACTCCTCAAGTATATGGTGTTACCCATTGATAATGTTTTATGTGCTGCAACTATGAAATAAGGCATTTCTTTTGTACTGGTTATACCAGTATTCTATAGAAGTAAGTGAAGGCATCATAACAGGAGTGATTCTAGTTCTAGAAGGCACGAATAGTAGAATAATAACTACGGAGCTATCTTAAGCTTGAATGCAGTGAAGAGCTATGAAGAAAAATTCTATTATAAAGTTCACATCCCTCTTTATCTTGCATGGCTCTATCTCAAGTCATGCTTTCTTCAATCCCATAGTTTGTTGGACAAAGGTAGCATTTTTTGTTGCTTTCTATCTTGCACCACACTATGTTCCTTCTAAAGGTGCTTTTAATCTAGCTTCACATGCTGCTACATATCTCAAACTCATTTTAACAAATGAGATTGTTTTACGGTTTGTGAGTCATTATGGTGACAAAGATTAACTCGTTTAAGATCTTTTTATGCCCCATCCCTCTTTTTTTGGAAACCTCTTTGTGTGGTAAACTAGTTGATGGATTGTATTTTCCTTTTTCTGTTCAGGTAAGCCTCTCATCTTGGTTGTATTAGTTACAGCCCTATATCTAAGGTATGTTAGTTTCTATCTTCTTTATGATCTCCTTGTGATGTCTATAGCAAAGGTAGTTAGAAAATCTAACATAATATCTTTTTTTCTGCATATGGACTGGGCAAACATAGATAAGCGATAAAAACTACATTCAAAAGAAGCCTACTTTATTGGACCAAGATGAGTAAATGCCTTTCTCCTCAAAGAATGCCCCACATAGGTATGCTTGCTAAAGCTCCACTAGTTTCCATTGAAAGAAAGGTGAAAGAGGTGGACCTTTATCCATATCCATATGTTAGCTTAAGAGTGAACTTTACTTTCTTTAATCAGTTATGAGATTAGGCATTTAAATATCAACATTGAGTTAGTAAAGAACTTGGAATCAAGAGAAATGGAATAAATTCCTTATAGTAGTATACTCTACCTTATTATTCCTTCCTTCCTGACCTCCTAAAGCCCTTAGTGAAGAAGCTACTTAAATGAAAATCTCATGCATGGATATCTAAAAGAATGCGATAGAACACTTTTTTTTGACATCAAGAGATGAGAGCTTCAAGCCAATGGGGTGGGTAAGCTAAGGGCATGTATAAGTGAGCTCAATGTTAGAAGGCTATCACATAAATAGAGCCTTTCAAAGAATTGTTGAGACTACCAAGCATCCATGTAAGACCTATTACAAAGTCTTCCCAAAAGTTAAATAGTGTAGCTCTTACTTCTAAAGGCAAAGGGAATAAAGTAGATTATATCTATGGCATTGACTAAGTTACCAATCAGATAAAGGAAACTATGTTTCAAGGGGATCCATAATGCCTTGCTAGCGAGCTTGCTTCCATAATAGCTTACCTTCCTATTTTTTTGGGCTGATCTCCTTCAATTCCTATTTTATCTAGTGATAGGGAATTAGGGAAAGAATCTAAGATCACTTTACCCCTCTTCATTACTTTATCTATGAAATCTTTCACCATCACTAAATGTGTACTTACTTTCATTCATTATGTAAGTTTTTGCTGACTAACCTTACTTCATGCTTTACCCCCTTTTACTTTTAAGTTTAAACTCAGACTCCTGACTAGATATTCAGCTTCAAAAGAACTCTAAAAAGAAAAAAGATGTAGTGAGTGAGCCTATTAAGCTACAATTAAGCCCAGATCATTTAGTTAATTGGCTCCTTAGTTTAGATCTAAGGTCGACATAGGCAAAAAGAGAAGAAAAGGCATAAGTTAAAGCATCTATATAAGCTAAGCACATATAAAGTAAAGGGTCTGAAAACCTTATGACCAGCTAAGAGACTTTCCTACATATACATGAAGTTAAGCTTTCAATTGATCTAATCTTTATGCTATCATAAGCTTTCTATTGCTTAATGTTAGGGGACCTAAACCTACCCTTGCTGCTATAGAGCAGGAACCTATTTTTAAGGGTTATCCAAAGGTAAAAAATCTTCTATGAAATATGTCATATATGGTATATATAAGACTCCTTTTTATATCTCACCTACTTTTCAATTAGTTCCTCTTTAATGCTTTCATCAGAAGGTTGATTAGCATATATCAAAAGCTAGCCTTAGAAGCTAGCCAAGGAAGTGGGATTAGCATTAGCCTAGTAGCAGTATATTGATCCAATATGCATGAATGGATCAATTCAATTGTTTTCTAAAAAAAGAGATAAAAGATAGGGTAGGCTAAACATTCCAAGCATACAATATTAGATAGGTAGATCCACTCATCTTAATTAGGAAAAAGTGTTCATGACTTTCCTCTTGTATAGCTAGTATATGTCCTTTACTTTTTGGGAGGCCTAATTGCTTGATGAAATAAAGTAATTCCACTTATGGTCCGGGGCCAAAACCCTTCAATGGATAAATAGGCTACTAAAGGTGTAAAGGCTTTACTTATTAAAGTTCAGCTTTTTCGTAGCATGGTGGGTGGGTAAAGGTCTCTTCTCTCTTTATGTCTTAAAGATAGTTATTCAGATTATTCAATTTCAGCTTAGCTCTAAGCCAAGTCGTCTTATCTATAAAGCTAATAGCAAGATGCTAACTGTAACGTTCGCCGGTCGACGTCTTATGAACAATGCCTTCGGAACCCGATTGATGTTTCCCGCGTGCGGGTTATCATTTCGAATCCAATGACTGGCATATTGGTCATAAAACTTTGATAGGCCGGAAAAGGGTCTAAATGAATGAATTAAAATTTTTAGCAGAACCAATAATTAATTATAGGTCATAAACTACCTATTCCAGAG
>CANXYI012291058.1:0-18494 GCA_948208565.1 Hura crepitans | reverse complement strand
GGAATTTTTAACCTTCAAGGTATGCTATTTTTGGTCCATTCGGGCATATCCTGAACCAATCTTGGCACAAACCTATTTTATATCACTATTCACTTCTTTACTGCCTATTATGATTTATTGGTTCTACTAAATCTTTTAATTAATTCGTTTTCATCATTTTTTGGCTCATCAAAGTTTTAAGAATAATACTCTCCCTTTCTGGCCATCATGCAATGCCCTGACCTTCTTCTATTTATTTTTGTTAATCTATTCTTCCAATTCAATGTCAATTTACATCTATTTAGTCCCAAATAATCAGACTTCTGATTTGTTAAATATCTCTTAAAATATGTGCTAAAAAACTAAGCAAATCCAATTAAAAAACATCACTTTAATCTTTATCTGTTTTTCAGATTATGGAATTTTTACCTTTAACCCTCCAACGAATTAATGAACAAAACTGCGAAGTTAGTGTTTTTCAGCATTAACCCTTTAGTAGGTTAATGTATAAATCTACCTAATGATAGGTTTATACATTTTAACTCACCATTGGGTTAATATGAAATACCATAAGGTTAGACTTACTCACTTTAACCTCTTAACTTTTATGTTATGGCATGAATACCTCTTCTCATGACCACTTTAACATAATTAACTTCATCCATGTTTACACATATATATATCATATGGTCTCTTTAACCATATTTCTTTTCCTTAGTCTCTAGCTTTTAACTAGCTTAGAAACTTCACTTTTATTTCATCATTTACTCAAATATATCCTAACATATGCTTTTAATCTTTTTGTGGTTTAACCCATACACATAATAGAAATAACAAACTTTTACACTTTGACCTACCAGTGAGCTAATGCGTAAAAGTGTAAGTCCAAACTTTTTCAACATTAACCCACCACTGGGTTAATGCTATATATCAGGAGTTTCCACGAAAATTCAAGATTGTACATTAACTTCTCTATGATTTAATATACAAGTCAATATATTTATACTTCCATTCCATAACATTAGTGTGATCCCAAATCTTGGGTGACATTATTTACAACTCGAAAAATATTATGCACTACATCAAGATTTTGGAGCATTATAGTGCATGTCCCAATTTCCTATATTTCGTAGTCCCTTTGTCATTACGTACATTTTTATAGCTAGATTATCATTCATTTATTTCTAGCCAACTTAAGATTGTATACCAACCTTATTCACGTTTTGTTCCTATATACATATATCTAAGAAAGCCAATTTATTTATGAAACATAATTATCTCAGTTCATTTAACAACTCAATCACACAAATTCCTTCATACCTTATATGCATAGTCTATTTCAAGTTATCTGTCTTTAACCTTTTTGAATTGAACACTCATTATGTTTATTAATTATCTAATTTGGCCATGTACCTATTCTTACTTATTTTTAGGCTTATTCAACATGCACTTTTTACATACCTTTAATTAATGTTTACATAACTTGACCCTGATAACATCTCTTAACCTACCCCAATTTAGACATATGTACACGATTTAAATTGGAAGACAATCACTCAATCATAACCTTTAGCCTTGATTTAATCTAATAATGCTTAAGAACTCACTCGATATATGCATTACCTATTAAACATCATGTATCTAACCCATATATAGGCATATATATGCCTATTTCATGCCTTTAATACCAAAAATTTCATATACTATCTCAAGTTCAGCCTATTGAACTTAGAGGTATTAACGTTTTTAGCCTAAATTTCTTCCTAATGCATTGAATTTTTCTCTTATAGTAATTGATGTTGATACTTCTACTTTAACTCCCTCAAAAAGCTAACAACAACAGTTTGAGCTTTGTTGCAATCGTTAAAACCCGTTCCCTACATTTCATCATCCATTCCTCCAATCTCAGTCCCTTGGTACCTTAAAATTCCTTTCCACACTCTAAGTCCCACCTTCATCTAGCCAATATTAATAGCACCTAGCTGCAATAGACACAACTTCTAGTATAGAAGTTAATAAACTCATATTAGCATAGTGTGAAGCCTACCACCCTACTTGAAAGCATTCTCTCAATCCGAAATCAAGGGATTAAAGCTCCTATTACTGACCAATTACCCAATTTCTTTCCTTTCTATCATATTGATTCCCTTTGTATATACAATTCAAATGTAATTGAAGAAACAATTAAATCCAAATTCTGCTTTGTCAAATTGCCTCCTAATCTCATCCCTCTGCTTCATTGCCTCCTCTCTCGACTTATTCAATTCATCCAATTACACAGATATCCTCTCATTCTCTTTCAAAATCACTTCTTTATCATGGATAACTTCATCCTACTACCTCACAGACTCATCTCGTTTCTTAATCGCCTCATGTGCAAGTGCTTTTAACCAATTAAATGAAACCTCCAGCTCTGACTTGGAAGTCTCAGCCATCTCATGAGTAGCTATCTTGCAATCAAACTCAGCTATAAGCTCATAATACTTTCTAACCAAAACATCTTCTGCATTCAAACTTCTAACAATAATGTGAAGTAGATCCTTCTCCTCCACATTGCTTAAAACAACATTATCATCCTTGCCGATAGTACTCGCCATTGTTAATTAAACTAAACCTTCATATCGTTTGTCCTTTAACTTTCTCTTTCCCGATTCCTTTCTTTCCAGCTTTTACTTCTGCTTTTGTTGTTATTTTTAGTTGGTACCATTCTTAATGCTTAAGCTCCTTTATAGAGAGAACAAATTCGGTGTGCGTGATTAAAAAGGAGAAAAGGAAAGAATTGTATGGTTGTTTCTCCAAAGTATTTTGGGTAAAACTTTTCCTAAAGCTTCTTTTAGCCCTTTAAAAGACTTTTTATTGTTAAGTTCCCCCTTTAAATCCTAAAATTCTCAATTATTTATCTTGGTTTCATATTAGTCCTCTTTAAATTTGGGATAAATGCCTATTAGTCTTTAATCTTTGTCAATTAAATTCATTTTCCTTTTAATTTATATTTCAACTACCAATTTAATAATATTACCAATCTTAATAGATCTCATATTATTTAATTAAATAAATAAATTTTCCATTTATGATATATTTACAATTGAATTTCAATAATGAAAAATTCTTTTTTCTTTTATTTTTCTTAAATTTTAATGTTACATGATTTTATTATAATCTCAGATCTTTATTCTTGAACTTTAAATTATTTCTTTGATTTTTACCTTAACTATCACTTAAAACCCTCGTCTTTCATTTGATATTACTTGACATAATTCAAATTAAACAATCTGAGCTTTAATGCCAAACTCCATATTCTGAAATTAGGTCAATCTCGTAAACCTAAAATTCTTTAGATGTTACATTGAGGCCTTTATTCTTACTTTTTAGCAAGGATTTAAGTAGATTAAGATGGAAAGAGAATTCTCCCAATAAAAGGTTTTATTGCGTGATTTCAACAGAGTTTCATTATGTTTTTGGTCTTTTTGTTTTAAGTGGATGAGAGGGCTATTCATAGCCTCTAGTGGGGTTGGTGAGGCTTAGCTGGCCATTTGAATGAAATTTTATCTGAATGGAAGTAATCAAACGAGATAAGAGGTATAAAATTCTTGCAGATTTTCTAGAACAAAGTTCATGAGGACCTTATTACAAGAACGAGGTTCATGCAGACTTAAGGCTTTAGAGGTCAAGCGGGCTATAGGCCATAGGCTTGGTCCTTCCAGGCTAGTTGTTTTTCAGTCTGTGCAGACTTCATGATATCAGGTTTATGTGGACTTGCTATTGTGTTAGTTCGTGTAGACTTGGTTTTTTTATTCTCTCTCTTTAATCTTAGTGCTTAAGCTCGTCTCTAGTTATCATCATAGGCTAAAAAATTAGAGTGTTTACAATATATATTCGATTGGTTATTATTGGGACAAGAAAAAAAGATTAAGGAAGAGAATGATTCGATTTTTACTTGTAATAGAAAATCGAACTTTGAAAAATTTCAAACTGAAATTGAACTTTTATAAAATCGAGCTAAACCAAATTACAGAAAGTCAAATTTTTGTTTAATTAAACTGAACTTTTAATAAATGCATAAAACATAAAATTTTGGTATAAAATGATACAGTTTTAGCTATATTTCGATCAATCAAACTAAGTTTAAGAAAAATCAAAACGAACCGAATAATCAAAATTCTTAAAATTACTAACTGAAACCACACAAAAAATTAAACTAAAATAATTAGATTTGATTTTCAATTATAACCAAACCATATTCATCCTAAAAAATATAATAATAATTAGTTTGTTGAATAATTGTGTTATTAATTATGAAATAATATTTTTAAAAAATAAGTAAAATTTAAAAGACAAATTAAAGAAAAATAAAAAAATTATTTATAGTTTTTGAAAAATAAAAAACAAAAAATAAGTAATAATAACGAACAGTCATTTACTTATTTATTTTTTAGGTGACGAGTGTAGGCACGATGTAGATCAATAACGGTGATAGCAGTTTTCGGTAGATATGCACATGTGGGCATAACTGGTGTTTTGATGAAACCCAGCTCCTGAGTGAAAATTGAAATCCCTAACTTCGTTCCTTCGTCTCTCCCTCCTCTCCTGTCCTCTCCTCCACCGCGATCTGCTGGTTGCTGCCGTGTTCTTCTTCGGCAGTGAAATTATTTTCACCTATCCTAGACCGTTGAATCTATATTACCGATCGTAGACCACGATCGAGAGGTATTTTTTTTAATTTATTTTGTTTGAGCCTTTGATAGATGCATTTTTTTACAAGTCGGTTTCATTGAGTTTGTTTGTGGACCGATTAACTGATTAAATGCAGATAACTGAGTTGTTTTGCCGGATTTTACCTTCCTTTTCTGAGTTTGCATTTACTTCACTTCTGTGCTGTCCGAGTTTGGCATGATTAGAGAGGGAAAAAAAAATTACTGTTCGGTAAAAAAAAAAAAAAAGAAAAGAAACGCTACTTTGATTGGATTTATTGTTCATTTATGTAAAATAAATGCAACGAGGCATGTAATCAACCATGCGTAAACTGACATGCTTTGAGTTAAATTTCAGTTTCTTATTTTTTGAAAAAAAATATTTCATTCTACTTTTGACATTTCGCGAACTATATACTAAAAAAATCAAGCACAAAAAATTTAAGTTTGTGTTCTTGCTTTATTATGGTTCTGGTTTTGGAACGTTCTTTTTCTTTGTTGTCATTTAAGTTTCAGCTGCAGGTTTAATTATTTGTTCTTTTAAAGAACAAGTTTAGTAACTTAATTCCAGTTCCTTTGGTTTCTTGACATTTTGAGTCATGAGGAACTTCTGTATACAGGTTGTTTAATTAAATAAAAGCTGCAATTTTTTAGCTTCAATTTTTTTCGATCTCACTAGCTTCTTCTCATTATTATTTATTAGCAAATGTTATTTTTTATTTGTGGACTAGTATTTAGCAATTAGCATCCGCTGAATTTGAATTTTTTTTTGACATTCCAATACATTTGTCACTTTTAAGACTAGCTACTTCACTTCGCAATTTGAATGTATTGTTGTTTTTTTTTTGAACTTAATATGTAGTTGTTGTCGTTGAAGAATATGAACTTAAAATGTTGAAAGAACAAAAGGAATAATGAGGTTGTTGTTAACTTGTGATTTATGTTTGAAGAATAGTTGTTAATTAGAAATTTTTTTTGATATGATTTCTTTATGATGAGTTTTTGTGATCTACTTTTGAATAATTATTGTTAATTAGAATTTTTTATAATGTGGTTAATTGTGATGAAATGCTAAAAGACTTTGTTAGAAAAATATGAAAATAAGGTGTATATTTTATTTAAATACAAATTCAGTTTGTTTGGGACCCAATTAACCTACCCTCATGTATTTTAGTTTTTTTTTTTTTTGGGTCGGGTCCCTTGAAAAATCAAGTTGGGTGACAACTTCCCAAAAAATCAATTTTGGGTTGATCAGGTTGGTTTTTAACCTAACATGCTTGTTGCACACCCCTAGCACTAGGTTGGTTTGAATTGGTGGTGGCCCTTTTCTGAATTTGGGCATGATTTCTTTAAATTTGTCATTCTTTGTGTTTTGAGCGATAAACTAATCTGCTCCCCTACTTATAAGCCTCAATCACTTATTTTAAGGGCATTAACAGTGTCTTAAAGTGGGTTGGGCCTGTTGAATGGAAGAATGTTGAGAGGCTGGTGGAGGTATTTTGGGGGCTTTATTTTGTGATCATATCATGTTTGAAATCTAGGTTGTATTTCAGAATGATTTGGAGTGCATTACTGAAAAGTTACTAAATAAATTAAATGATGGATTTTCTTTAGCTTTGGGAGAGGTGGGGGGTGGGATATGTTTGAAGTAGTGCTGGAGTAAAATTTGCTCAGCTCAACCTTTTAGCTTATCTTCCTGTTGCTCTTTTCCACTGTTTCTGTTTTTGGTTGGGCAGGTAGTTTACACATTCACAATTTTGATTGTATATAAGTGCAACTGCATAACTCTGTAAGACCGGACATTTTTAATGCCAGAGTTCATGATATGTCTGGCTCATGTCATTGTTAATGCCTACTGTGTTGATGGGTACTTTATAATTTTATTGCCATCATTTTATAAGTTGAGATGAAGAATAAGCTGTGGTTTCTGGCACTTATTTTGCTTCAGATTGGACACTCTTTCTGTGCATTTGATATTTTGATGAATTGCGTTGGTGCGTGAAGTTCTACGGACCATCTCCGGAGGGTTAAAAGTGAATCAAAATTGTTTTCTTAAACAGCTTGTTTTTTGGTTAAAATCTCAAGTTATGTCAAGTGGACCAACTAGAAGGGTCTCACCCAAAGATATACAAGTGGTAAGCTTTGAGCTTTATCATCAGCTAATTTTGCATGAATGATATTTCGTGACCATTTTGTGTTAGCAGAATTAATTTTTGTTAGTGAACAATCACTGGACATTTCTCCAAAGTTAGCGAAAGTCAGGTTAGAAAAAAGAGAGCAATCGAGGTGTTGCCCTTTTTTTTTGCGCTTAATGGTTTTGATAGTTTTATCAGCTTATGCCTTTAATATAACTGCCGTAATTTTCTTAGTACAGCCATAGGCAAAATAGATTGATGATACTGCATCATAATTTTTGGTGTGATCGACTTTAGAGAAGTGTAAAGAATTTGAGATGATTAGGCTAACTGTTCTCTCCTTTCCTTTGTGCTTGAGCTGTTGCATTGCCAGAGTGAAGCATCTTATTCATATACTTGGTGATAAATCACGTTTTGATTCCTTGGTTAGGCCCTTTTGTTTTATTGAAATTCTGGAACTTGATTTTTTTTTTTCATAGTCTTGGTTCTTGAATAAGAAATTTTGCTATAACTATAATTTATTTATGCTGAACTTGCAATGAATTTCAGCAAGGTTATTTGACTTTAATTTAGAAGTTAAGTGTTATTCAAATTAATGTTGCAACTTGGTTAGGTCTCTGCATTAAGTTTGATAAAAATATGGTCAGTTTGTGTGTCAACTAAGTTAAAAGAAGTCCTACTTTCCTTTAATTGGAGGATGATAAATTTTTTTGGCTGTCATGTTAGGAGTCCAGCTGAAACTCTACTGGAGGTTGGCACAGTTAAAGATGTAACACTCCAAAAATTGAGAAAATAAGACTGATTTGTATATCTTGAAGTTTGATAGTTTTGTTGAAATTAATTGATAAGTGTAATGGTAATGGACAAATTCGAGTTATCTATTCAGATTGTAACTAGTGATTGACAGATAACCTTGCCAATTGGAAAAGAAAAAAAGGTCTGTTGGCTAAATATTTAGATTAAGTTTGACATAAGGTAGCCTAGTTCTTACTTTGTTTAAATCTCAGTGCAAAGCTTTTGTTTTGAACTTTAAAATTAAATGTCAAAATGGTGCTTTTATTTTATTCCTTCATTTGAATGTCAGTGTTCAGTTCGTTTCTTCATTTGAAAAAGTGCGTACTTGTATTGCCAAATATAGTGTTTCTTTAGTTATATAAAAATGGATAGAGTTTTCTTTTTCATTTTATATTCCAGAGGATGCTCTCTTGGCTTGCATATGTGAAAGTTAATATAGTTGGGTGAAGAGGAAATGATTAAGAATAAGAAAGTTGTTATTTTCCCAGGGAGTGGTCAAAAAGGTTGTTGTAGGTCGTTAAAATTTGCATTGGATACCAGTTCTTTTTGTTTTTATTTCGTAGTGTGCTACATATAACCTGAAATTGTGAGTGATTTGATACTGGCTTTCATTTAATGAAAACAAAGAAAAAGGTTGTTAAAAGCAACTTCATAAAAATTGGGAGTGATTGGGTGTTGGCTGTCATTTATTACTTCCAATTCAATTCACTAGGTTTTTATTTACCTCCATTGGAGATGCATAAGTGGAAAGGGGAAAAAACAGTATGAGGCAACATTTGTCCTGTGATAATCTGATTGAGGCCTTTATCATAACGAGACTGCCTTTTGTTTCTTGGAATATTGTACTGATAACTTTTTTTTCTCACCTGCTGACTTTCAATGAAAGAGGGAAAGAAGGGAAATTATAATCTGGATTACTGGACTAGGTGGTTCTTAATGTTGTATTCTTGCCTTGTTCTCTTGATCCAGGTGCAAAATCTGATAGAACGGTGTCTTCAATTGTACATGAATCAGAGAGAAGTTGTGGAAACCTTGTTAGCTCAGGCAAAGATTGAACCTGGTTTCACTGAACTTGGTAACTATTGATATTTTATTTACTCTTTAATAGAATAAAAATTTTTAGTATCTTTAAGCATAACAATTTTAGTATCTTAAAGCATTATTTAATTTTTACTCTTTTACTTGTATTCATTATAGTATTCTTACTACAAGATAAAAAGGAACTCTACCCCTCCCATCTCTATGATGGAAAGTGAGGTTATCAAATTGAAATTAGTTGTGAACGGCAATTAGCTGGGTACCTTTTTTTTTTTCCTTTTGTTTTCATTTGTCATCAACTCATTGTAATTGAGTAAGTAATTTGCTGTCTGGCCATATATTCCCAACCTGTCTAATTATCTAATTAGGTTTATCTTCAAGAGACTGAATATCTTATTTTGCCTTGAATTTTTTTATTCCTGGTAGTAAAATTAAAATGTCCATGACATACCCAACTTTGATTAAATGTTTATATTAGGGTTGAGCTTGTTGGTTTAAGCATGCCATAGCTTTGTTTCTATGACGGTAATCCTGCAATATCCAATTGATGCTTTTGGTAGATGTTAGGATTGTGACATCCTCTACCCAATCCATTATAGGACCCGAATAAGAGATGACACTTGTGATGCCTCTTGCCCAATCCGTTTGAATTGAACAAGAGATGGCACACTAAGACCTTGCTTACTTAACATTCATTAAAAACTTTGTCTAGAATTATCTTGTCTTCTTGAAACCCCTCGTAATGTATAATATGGAACAATCTTTGTTTAAAAAAATTACTAACATGTGAACCTCGCTTTAGACAATGTATTTCAAATGACTGATTTAATGAAAATACGGCAACATAACGGTTGTCCGGAGTAAAAATCAAAATTTTTAACTTGCATAAAAGAACACTTCTAGTAACATCTCATACTCAAAGACATGTCTCCGGATCCACTTGATCCTCCGTAGGCTCATCGATTCAACTCAATCTCAAGGCATCATTGGCATCTCATCACATACAAGGTATATATATAGTTTATAATGTATACATATCAATACAGTCCCTAAACATCAGTTCAATCAACAACATACCTGACATCCCATGGGTACAAACAAATGCAAATCATTGTAACCATAAATAGCATGTAGTACATTTCATGCACAAATGATGATCAAACAATGTAACCGTACACAATAATTAATCAAAACGTAAGAC
Source organism: Hura crepitans (assembly GCA_948208565.1). Taxonomy (NCBI): domain Eukaryota; kingdom Viridiplantae; phylum Streptophyta; class Magnoliopsida; order Malpighiales; family Euphorbiaceae; genus Hura; species Hura crepitans. The sequence continues at coordinate 8,655 of CANXYI012291058.1, read as the reverse complement.
ATAAGGATGTCATCGCATCACTCATAAGTAATTAAATTCCATTTAAGTTTTAAATAATACTATCTTTTAGACCACATTCTTTCTTAGTTATTTCATTATGTAGTTTATTTTAACTTTCCTTTCATTACTTCGGAAAAGTTATTCTCAGCTCCACCTCCTATCCTTGATTGAACCTCAAATCATCCCAATTTTACTTCATTTTTTACTTCGGTTTAGATAAATTATAACCATACCACATTCCTTAACTTGTGTTTATTAAATTGCAAGGCTCTTGTTCCAAACATAAGTATGTTGCATGTAAGTTCCCTTTGATTCTACATACTTTAGGTACTTTAACTAGTGGTTAACGTTTTTGTTAAAATATTCAGTCAATACATATTTATTCTTGCTTGGTCAGTGTCATCCACAAATTGTTTTCACCATGTATGTCTTAAAACCATTTCTCTTTTAATCAGGTTTCATTATGATATTCATGTTATTCATTATAATCTTTGATCACATTAAGTGTGCTTCGTTTAAGTCATTTGACCCTTTGGCCCATACTCGAGAGATCATGCCCTAAATACTGGATATTGGGATCTCAAGTTGTGTAGGGGCCCTCATTTTGGACCTCTACGGTTAGACCTATATCTCTTCCAAGAACTACTGTTGCACCCGTCTCATAGCATAAATTGGCCCTCGTGACCTCATAATAGCAGGGAACGGCTCTCATGGACCTCCCAATACAGTAACAAATAGTGGCCATCGTGGACCTTTCTATAACATAAAGTGTGTAGGGATTCTCATTCAGGATCCTTGAAAGCTGCACCTTATCATAAAGAGTGGTAGTGATCCTCCTGGATCAATATGCACCGAAGTGCCCTAGAGCTGCTAACTTTCTAGTTAACCGGTTAACCTATCCAGTAGGTTATCTAACTCATATTAGCCTTATTACTTTTAGTGGTTCATTATTGTATTACCATGTAGCCTTTCTTGCCTTAGGAGTTTGTACTCCTTTCATCTCATGAAATTCATGATAGCATCACATAAAGTCGACGACTCATTCATAATCATTCTTCTTCGCTTCATAAACATATGTTTACATAAGCCCTCATGGGTTCTCATTGAATCATTAGCTATTAAATTTTACTCCTTAAACATATATCGTTTGGTTTCATCATTCATATCAAGATTGGCCATTGTCATTAAAGGTTCATTTCTTAACTTTTTTGTAGTTTTAGCTCTTCATTTCCATATCACATCATTTATTAATCACTAAACGCATCATCGATTAATCATGTACTTTGTCTAAACTCATACATTATTGCTCGTTCGGCTATGTAAGTTTATAACCCTATTTATTCGAGTCTAAGGCCATTTGGTGAGTGGGCCATAGATTTACCATTCCACTCATCAAATTTCACCATTCTCTCACAATTACACATTATGTTTAAAACATTTGTACCATTCGGTCTACACCTTTGACAACCAAAGTGACAAAATTTCATAGAAATTATTATCTATTTAATTATTTCATGATTTAATATCACGTTATCCATTATTACGTCATATTTTTACACTATTCCCTTACATCCCCCTTTCGGTCGTAGGGCTTATACATGGACTTTCATATTACATTCCGCCTATGACATTCCGCATTATTAACTTATTTTAATCATTTTGCAGTAATCTTAATTCACTTCTCCGTAATCGCGTTGGCTACATCATTCGGTCATAAGGATCATAACTATAACGTCTTCACTTTATTTTAATTCCTTAGTCCACTCATGCTCAAGACATTCATTTGAAACCATGTAAGCAATTATTAAGTGAAATCTCAACTATAATCACATGCATACCCATGATCTACTCATTTGACCGTAGGCATCACTAATGCATATGAACATTTATATATATTGAACCCTTACTAGGTTCTTCATGTAAACATGTTCCACATAGTTATTTAGAATCATATGAACTCAATTTAAACTTAGGCATATCCATTCACATGCCCTTTTCATGTAACATACCCATGCTACACACACATAACTTGGGAATTCCTTATAAACCATTATTTACTTCATTGAAGTCATGCATTCACTTAGGCCATCAAACATTAACCACACAAACCTCATAACTCATGCCAACACATGTTTCGGCCACTATGTCAAAGGTCATTTCAAGTTTAATTTTTCCCATTATCTCAATCCAATTATGTCCTAGTCTACCACTTAAAACCATACATGTATTGATAAGACATAATCTCACACATCCACTTATAATAACACATAACACACCATTCGGCTTCATAGGCATCTTTCCACACCTTTTAGTTGTCATAATGTTTTTCAATTCAACTCGTTCTAAACATTCAATTGACATTGCCCATACTCTAACAAAACATCAAAGCATGCAAATGTGCACATTCTATGTGGACATGCATAAACACATACTTCCCTCTAACCATCCATGAAGCTTTCAACACATGCCTTTACACTTTTCTTACTTCAAACCTCATTCATAATATCATTACAAGCTAATTAATCACACACAACCAACATGCATAACACAACCCTCATCCATTCCATTCAGCCACACCTAGCATAACATCTCAAACTTTTCATTTCATTCTAACATTCATTCAAAACATGCTATAAACATTCCTTTAGCCTAACCATCACATTTAATTCAACTTTTACATGTAGACACACGATTATAACCATTCAAGTATGTACACACACACACACACACACATATTTCAATGAATATACTTACAATACTTCCGTTTGGCCTCCAAAAAGCCCTTTAGCGCCATTCCTTTTCACTTCGCTTACGCTCTCACACAACCTTGCATAAACATACAAGAATTTCACCTTAGAAAAATCCAAATAAATTCCTAAGGGCTCCAAACTTTAATCTAACCTTAGAATTATCCTATTGACATATAATTCTATCCTAGAAAAATAAGAAATCATAAAATTAAACACTTTTACCTCATGGTGGCACTATTCACCAAGTAGAGAAATTTTCCATTTTAGCCTTCCTCTTCAGATTCTCTCTCTTGATTATTAATTAGAAGATGATGGAGGTTAGTTAGGTATAATACTTTGGTGAAATAAGGCATGATTTGATAATTTGGGAAGAAGAAGAATGGAGGAGATGGAGGAGGAGAGTGCGTTGGCTAGAGGAGGAAGAAGGGGGGCTGGTTGAGTGTTTAATTTGAATTATAATCACCTTATCATAAGGTGTAATCCTAAGACTAGGATTAATTCTAGCCTTAATTCTCTTAAAGAAATTCATTCTATGTGTTTAAGGTGTCATTAATTAGGAAAATAGGTGTTCTAAATATCCCGAGAAAATCGGGATTTAATTATGAGAATAACTGTTTAAATTAAGCCTTTACATCTTTAATTAATTCTATTAAATAGCTTCCCAATGTCAGAAAATTCCAAATCCAATACCATTGGCTTAATTAGAATTTTTGAGCATCAAGTTGTGCTATTTCCAAATTATTTTGAGCACTTCCAAAATATTTTGTCATTCAACTTCAACTGGGTTACTATTTACTAATGTCTCCGTAAAAACTTTGATTGCCATTTTAACCGCTTTAATGGCTTCAATTCCCTTCCAAAATTTACCCAAAATTGTTTTGTAATATTTACTACCATTCTGTTCACTTAGCTCAACCTCGAGCCTTAGAAAGTACTGTTCACTTTCCCTGGGTATGCACTATTTACATCATTACTTCTCATAGTTCATTAACTGCCCAAACAACATTATTTCAATACCAAATTTTTACCCAAACCTATCCGTAACATATACTTTCAAGCAGTAAGAAACCCAATCATCTCCCGGAGGCTTGTACTCCCGACTTTGAGGTGTATTGTTCACATGCCGGGCGTTACAAGGATCTACCCTAACAATTCTTTTTGGGAGAAATTAAAGAGAGATTAGAATAAGCAGGATAAGAGGACTAGTACAGAATAAGAAAAATAAGATAGAATAGAAGATTAGAGAGAGAGAGAGAGAGAGAGAGCAGTTCAGAGAGAAATATTTAATTGATTGGATACTCTTCAAAAGAGAGAACCATTAAAATTATAGGAGATTTGCACATAATGACAAGAAAATGCGTGCATAGAGAGATTATAGACTATACTTTTATAACAGCTTGCATTGCAGCTAGTATTCTAACTAATTTTCTCTCCTCTTCCCCACTAACTAATTATTTTTCTTAACAAAATTGCATCTATGTTTCTATGTGATAGCATATGTCTAGGTATATCTTGCGTTTTTTCAATTGGTGGTTTATTGATAATTAGTTGGTGGAGTTTGTGTTAGTGGGAAAATTGATATTGGAAGAGCTGAAAATGACAGGCATTTGTTTTATTATGTCATCATTACTCCCTTTTTCTTTTTTCCTGGTGTTAGGGGAGTGGTTGGGGTGCATCGGCAACAAGATCATGATTTCTATCCATATTGTTGAAAATTTTCAAGTTCTGATACAGGCTGGGGCAGTATGTAACTCAAGGAGGCTTGTGTTGTGTACAAATGCAAGGGTAGAAATGTAATTTGTTAAGAGTTAGTACAGGCCAAAAGTTGGTTATTTTAGCTCATATATGCTTAAGATAGAATAGTTTGGGTTGCCCCATAAGAAAGTTCTATATATGTAACGTCCTTTGTGTGGTGGTGGTGGGGTTTTTTTTGGGGGGCAGGGGGACCATTATTGAATGAAGACAAATTTCTTCTCTCTCTCAGTCTGTTAGCTCTTTCTCCATTGTTTTGTTAAACTTTTCTTCAATTTTCTCAAAATTCTCTCTATCAATTGTTAGGAGATATTCCTAACAATTTGGTATCAGAGCCCAACGGGACTTGGGTCTGATCAGTAAATCAATGACATCTAAGAAAAATGGGGAGCTTCTAACTAACTTGTGTCCAGCGATGAAATGGTGGAATAGCTCAAAGCGCTTAGTGCTAAGTTGGAAGAACAAGGCAAATCTTATCGTCACACCTTGGAAGCAATGGGGGCTAAAATGGGGGCAACACACCTAGAACACAGCTATAGAATGGAGTTTATTCTCCAGGAGCAAGCTCTAATGTGTGTTGATCAGAGGCAATCTCAGCTTTGTTTTGAGGAGTTGAAACAAGAAAACAATAAGTCTGTCGCTTGTAGGCTCAGCTTTGTTTTGAGGGCTGAAACAAGAAAACCATAAGTCTGTCGCTTATTTGGCTTAATGGATTCAGAGGAGTCAACAGCCAACTACGTTCAATCAAAATAGTCTAGGGTCTTTTAGTAGTCGAGGTAAGGAGACTTTTCCCTTATAGTCGGGGTTCACTAGGAATGAATGGGGATTATTGCCTACTCCTGTAGATCGCGAAAATATTGAGTTGTTTGGCACGGGGAACTTATATTCTTCATAAATGTGAGTTGTCCGTCTTCGAAGGAATAGATAGCTATTCTTGGATGAATAAATGTTGGAAGTACTTTTAGATTTTTGAAGTATTAACCGAGAAACGTGTGCAGTTAGATAACCTATTTTTGTAGGGAAAGGTTGAATCCTAGTTTCTAACTGGAGTCAAGGGAAAGGGGCTATTATATGGGATGAGTTTTCATATGATTTAAGTAAGAGCTTTAGAGAGGTAGGTGAAGAAGATGTGGTGGTGGAGTTACAAAAGCGGAGGAAAACCACTACACTAATCTCCTGTTGAGATTAGTGTGAAAGTTTGAAGCTCAAAATGGAGAAGTATCCTCAGCATGCAGAAGAATACTATGTAGCTTGTTTTTGGGGTGGACTAATTCCTTTGTCAACCCATGTAGCAATAAATCCAGTAATTCAACTATTGCCAAGCCTTTTACAGAACCCAATACCAGTAACAAAGGAAACCCGTCAGTGTTTTAAATGTGGGGATAGGTACTATCTTGGATATCAGTGTGCAACTAAGAAGTTAATGTCTATGTGAGCTTGTGATGAAGAGGGAATCGAGGAATGGGATTGGCAGGACATAGTGGAGATCGAAGATTTTGGGTCTGGAAAAGAACTAGAACAGATTTCCCTACAGGCTATAGAGGGAGGCATAAGTGATAATGCCATTAAGTTGAAAAGTCAAGTGGGGGAAAGGCCATTATGGTTCTCATCGATAGTGGTAGTACCAACAGTTTTGTGGATGCTACTGCAGTGAAGGATCTGAAACTTTAACTTGCACAGTTCACACCAGTAACTGTTATGTAGTAGATGGAAGGAAGATTCAAGTGCAGGATAAATGCAATAAATGAATATGGATAATGCGGGGAACTAAGTTCGAGTTTGACGTGCAATTTCTTGATCTGGGGGACTATGATATTATCTTAGGTGTGGATTGGACGAAATATCATTCACTATTTACCTTTGATTTCTCTACAAATAAGCTTACTATTCAGCAAAATGAGAAATTAGAGCTGTAAGGGCTAACTTGAACGGCTTCTTTGAAGATGGTGATTGCAAAATCACTCAATAAAGTGGTCGAACATAGATGGAAGGGCTTCACTTCAAAATTTTTCATCATGACATAATCAGCAAACTCTGTAGTTCATCCTAAAACCCCCACTCCTCAAGTTATATAGTAGCTTTTACTCATACTCTACTGTATTCAAAACCCCACAGACCCTACCACTGGCTAGATCCTAAGACCTCAAAATTTCTCCCAAACCAAATTTTGAGCCAGTTAATATTCGGCCTTATCGGTATTTAGACCACTAGAAGAATGAGATTGAGAAGTTGATGCAAGAGATGTTGAGTAATTATGTAATTCAACCAAGCCATAGTCCATACGCTTCTCCTCTTTTGTTGGTTAAAAAGAAAGATGGCAGTTGGCGATTCGGCATTGATCGCAGAGAACTTAATAAGAAAACCATAGAGGACAAGTTTCCCATTGAAGATCTCTTAGATGAACTACAAGGGGGCCACAATTTTTTCTAAAATTGATATGAGGTTGGGGTATCATTAGATTTTAATGAATGAAGTTGATGTTTCTAAGACGGTATTTTGAACACATTCAGGACACTATGAGTTTCTTGTCATGCCTTTTGGGTTGACGAATGCACTAGCAACCTTCCAAGCCTTGATGAATGACATCTTTAAGCCTTACTTGTGGAAGTTTGTCCTTGTTTTCTTTGATGACATTTCAAGTCTTCAATTCTCCACTAGGGTAGCATGTCCAACACTTATAGTCTTGTAGAACTTACAACGATACTAGCTCTTTGCCAAAGAAAGCAAGTGTGAATTTGCACAACCAACTATTACTTGTTTGGGTCATGTTATCTTGGCAGCAGGGGCCTCTATTGATCTAGCCAAGGTGGAACCCATGGTTACTTGGCTTGTTTCAACCTCCTTAAAGGGCCTAAGAGGTTTTTTTGGCTTAATAGGATGTTATCGTAGGTTCATTCAGGGCTAAGGGTACTAGCTAAGCCACTCACAGAGTAGTTAAAAAAGGATTAATTCTATTGGTATGAGAAAGCTTAGGCCTCATTTGATCAATTGAAGGAATTAAAAATGACAAGGGCCCCTATTCTAGTTTGGCCTAACTCCAGTAAAACATCTCTATTGGAGTGTGATGCTAGTAATACTGGGATTAGGGCTATATTGATGTAGGATGGTCGACTCCATTGCTATGTTTCTAAACCCCTAACCTCTAGGTATCAACAAAAGTCGGCATATGAAAGGGAATTGTTGGGTATAATCTTTACTAGAATTGTTGGCTGTAATCTTTGCAGTCTCTACATGAAAACACTACTTGGAGCATGCCCCTTCTATAATCAAATCCAATCATGACATCATATGGCACCTATTGGACCAAGGGTTTCATAATTACATTCAAATGAATGGTATCGGCAAATTATTGGGCTTGGATTACATAATTCAATACAAAAGGGGGTTCGATGGGAGATGCCTTATGTAGGCAATTTGAGCAAACGACCACATGGCATGCCCTAGTTGTTTCTTCCTTCAAGCGTAGTTGGGTACAGGAGGTTCTAAATTCATGCTCAGGATTCTACATCGCAAGAGCTGGTTGGCCTCTCTACCAATCCTACTTCTTTTCCCAATCACAACCTTTCTAGGGGTTTAATTTGCTACAAAAGTAGGCTGTAATAGGATCAACAACTAATTCATGTCAAGTACTACATTCCTTATACCACGACTCTCCCTTAGTCGGGCATTCTGACATTAGAGCTACTTTGCTTCAATTTCAGTAGTCTTTCTACTGGCCCAGTATGCATAAACAGGTTATTGACTAGATTGCTCAGTGTGATGTATGTCAAAGGTGCAAAACAGAATTTTTATCTTATTTAGGGCTTCTTCAACCTGTACCTATTCCCGCACGAATTTAGGAGGATGTGACAATGGACTTTATTAGGAAGCTGCCTAAGTCCAAAGGATATGATATCATCTTGGTTGTTGTTGACCGTTTTTTCCAAGATGGCTTATTTTCTGCCTCTTACTCGTCCATTTCCTGTAGCTACTGTTGCTAAGGCTTTCTTAGATCGCATCTTTAAGTTGCATAGCAAGCTAGCTACAGTCACTACGAATAGGGACAAAATTTTTGCCCCGAGAGAAGAGAGGGGGGGGGGGGGGGGGGGGTTGGGGTTTGGTTTTGCAAAAAAAAAATACAATGTTTGGCCCCCAAATTACTTTTTTATACCGG
>CANXYI012290969.1:0-10563 GCA_948208565.1 Hura crepitans | reverse complement strand
AACATAATTATATACATTACTCATGTTAACATACTAAAAATTTAACACATTCACACCAATTCTTATCAACATATCAAACACATAACCTTCATTATAATTCAGCCACCACAAAATAACACACATAACCATCACATTTCCATTATGAAATCTGCATTTATCATATGCCTAACATGCCATTACCTCTAGCATTTAATATAAGCCATTTAACATAACAAACATTAATTACACATTCACATACAAACTTGAATTTATAGAAAAATCACACACATCATATGCAAACATGAATACACTTACAATTGAGGTCAAAATACACCACTAAAGCAAGCTCAAGCTTTCTCTTTCCCTTTTCCTCCACTTGGCTCCACTTTCTCTATAAATAGATAATAAGCAAAACTTTAGAAAAATCGCTAAAAATCATACACACCTCTAAAAATCAATCTAACTATATTTATATGCTCTTAGGCAACCATAGCTTATAAGAAAGATAATAGAACCCAAAAATCCTTACTAGAATGAAAATGGTTACTATTCACCCTTGAGTAAAAGCTCTAATCACCTTCCTTGTTTTCTCACTTGATTAGAGGTTTAGAGGTAGTAGAGGCATGTTTTAATGGCTTAGAAGTGTTTAATTGGAATGAATTGAAAGAAAAAAAGGAGCAAAAATGGTGGTTCCCTCTCATGGAAGTGGCATCAGCAATTGGGAAGAGAAAAAGAGAAAGTTGGTTGCCAACTATTCCATGTTTCACCACCATTTAACCTTTATATAATGCTTAGATTAGTGGTTGGATTATAAATCCAATGGCCTTTTTTTTTGTTTTAAAAGCCTCTATTTAAAATCTAATTTTTACTTAATTAGCCATAATTAATCATAACTTTATGCCTCAATAAATCTTTAAAATATAATCCTTGACCCTCATAAAACTCGTGTTCAAAAAGCTTAAAAACCTAATAAAAAGGTAACTTAATATCTTTGCTTGATTTATTAAAATAATTTTTGATGTTTAAAAATTCCAATTTTGATGCCAATGGAATATTTGGAATATATAAGTATCAGGTTGTATCGATTTTAGAATTTTCTAAGCACAAATTGAATATTTTACAGTTCAGCTAAAACTAGGTCACAATTCATGTGACACTATTGTAAAATGTTAAGTGCCATTTTTAACCATCTAAAATTTTCCCTAAAATTACATTATGACTAACACTTCCATTTAGTAAGATTAGTGTGACCCTAATTTTGGAAAATACTATTCATCCTTGGAAGTACTATTCATAAGTCAGGATTTTTGGGATATTACATGTAACACCCCCTACCCATTTTTACAGGAAACAGGCAAGGTGTGCTAAATGTAACACCCTTAACCCATTTCTATAGGAAATAGGCAAGGTGTGCCACTTCCTGTGAGGTCACCCATCCTAGGATTTTCCAGGGGCCTTTTATTTAACTTTTACCCAAGTTTGACCAACTTTGACCTAGGCTATCCATTTTGCCCTTCTGATTAGTTATCATTTTATTATTGCCTATTCTAGTCTACTAAAATCCCAAATTTAGTCTACTAGACATTTACAGACAATCAGCTAGCATAACAGCTACCTGAGTAACAAATCTCAAGTCAAACCTACAAGAAAAATACTTCTAAATTCATTTTCCCATCACAGTTTATTTTTGGACCCTTCTGGTCCTCCAGATCACAACCACACAATAGCACACACAATATAGGACACAGGGTCTCAGACCCACTAATACATAGTTATAAGCAAGCATATTTATATTAACATACAAAACTATACATACACATCAGTTTATCAACCTCAGTTTAATATACAAACCATAACCCACACTATCCTATATACATGAGTGCATATTACAATAACTCAAAAAGAAAACAAAATATACCAAGAGACTCGAAGGCAGCTACACTATGGCTATCTAAAGCTGGTCATCTCTCAATGTCTACAACCTATGCATCAGAACACTAACATGCTGAGTATAAAACTCAGTGGTGGAAAAAACCAAATATAATATGTCATAGGCAAGCATGTATGCAACATGCAACACACAATACACATAGCAACTTCCCTTTTCTTTTGAGTCCATTTTATTATTAAGTTCAGTTTACTTATTTATCTTTCAGTCCATTTTGTTATGATATAGGCCCATGATAGATAGACAACACTTTAAAACACCGGATAGTGGAAACTATCCTGTGTAGTGGCCCACATTTTAGACCTCGGTAGTTGTACCTACCTCGCTCGATAATAGGGATCAGTCTATAGACCTCTCAATACTGGACTGCCAAATAATAGGGATCAGTCCGTAGACCTCCTAATATCTACAAATGGGATGGCAGGGATCAGGCCCATGGGACCTTCTAATACCCCGAGTCACATCAACAACAATCACAGATGGATAGCAAGGATTAGCCTCATAGGACCTGCCAATATCCACAGACATCAAATGGGTAGCAGGGATCAGCCTAAGTGGACCTCCTAATACCCTAGTATACATAGTTCATCTCAGAACCTCAGTGGCTGCACTCACCACATCCAACACACAACAGTGGCTTTAAAAGATCCAAACTGCTTAGCAGCTACTAACTCCCCTGGTTGATCAGTCAACCCATCCAGTGGGTGTCTAACTGATGGGCCAATTATCTATATGTGATTGTTCATCTCAATATTATTATTTTCTAGGTCTATTATACCATTAAGATGTATGATATAATGAAACGCATACAAAATACCACAATTTGCCTATGGTCGCAAAGTTACTATTCATATAGTCATTTTACACAACTAACACTATTCATTTGGTCAATTTTATTTTTCATACCCTTCGTGAATCAATCTATACCTGTAACACTCCCTACCCATTTCTATAAGAAATAGGCAAGGTGTGCTACTTCTCGCTGAGGTCACCCATCCTTGGATTTACTTAGGGGCCTTTCGTTTAACTTCTACCTAAGTTTGACCAAATTTACCTAGACTACCCATTATACCCTTCTGATCATTTATCCTTTTATTACTGCGTATTTTAGTCTGCCAAAACCCCAATTTTAGACCATTAGACATTTACAAATAATCAAGCAGCATAAACGCTCCCCGGGATAACAATCCCAAATTCACCTACAAGAAAATCACTTCTAACTTCATTTTCCCAGCACTACCCATTCTTGGTCCTTCTGGTCCTCCATATCACAATCAACATTCAGCAGCACACAATACGCAGAACACAGGGTCTCAGACCCATTAACACACAGTCATGAGCAAGCAGATTCATATTAATATGCAAAACTGTACATATACAAAAGTTACTTAACTTCAGTTTAATTTACAACCCATAACCCACTCTTTCCTAATATACGTGAGTGCATACTAAATTAACTCAAAAGAAAAGCAAAATACCTAATGACTTGAAGGTAGTTACACTGGATATGTCTGATGCTGATTGTCTCTCACTCTACTGCCTACGCATCAGAACACCGATACGCTAAGTATAAAACTCAGTGGTGGAATAGATCAAATATAATATGTCATCACATGCATACATGCAACATGCAACATCCAATACACATGGCAATCACGCTATTCTTCTAAGTCTAATTGATTATTAAGTTTTGTTTTCTTATTTATTCTCCAGTCCAGTTTACTATAAAACAAGCCCATGATAGATAGAAAACTCTTTAAAACACCGGATAGCGAGAACTATCTTATGCAGTGGCCTACATTTTGGACCTCAGTAGCTGCACCTATCTTGCCTGATAGCAGGGATCAGTCTGTAGACCTCCCAATATCAAACTAGCAGATAGTAGGGATCAGTCCATAGACCTCCTAATATCTACAAATGGGATAGTAGGGATTAGGCTCGTGGGACCTCCTAATACCTTATATCACATCAACGACAATCACAGGTGGATAGCAGGGATCAGCCCTATGGGACCTCCTAATATCAATAGACATTTGATGGGTAGCAAGGATCAGTCTAGGTAGACCTCCCAATACCCTACTGTGCAGGGTTCATCTAGAATCTCGGCAGTTACACCTGCCACATCTAACACACAGCAGTGGCCCCAGGAGGACCAAACTGCCTAGCAGCTGCTAACTTCCTAGTTGACTGGTCAACCCATCTAGTGGGTGTCTAACTGATGGGCCAATTACTAAATTTGACTATTAATCTTAAGATTATTAATTTCTAAATCCATTATATCACTAAGTTACATGTTATGATAGAATGCACACAAAATGCCATAATTTTGCCTACGGTCGCAAAGTTACTAATCATTTGGTCAATTTCATATTTTGTGCCTTTTCCAATTCCAACCCATGCCATCTCCAATTTCCATCCTTTCTTTTACATATTTATCCATAAACCATAATTACATCATAAGGTACAAAATCATGCCATTTACAAGTCATTTCATACCAATATCATTAAGCTACAATTTCCCTCAAATTTCATACCAAATATACTACTATGAATGTTCCTTTTTAATTATGATTTACACACTTCCTAACTTTGTCATTTCCTCACCTAACATGCCATAACCATGTTTATCCATATCATGTCCCATTACATACATATTTCGGCCAACACATGCATATACATTTCCATGTGAATTTCTTCTTAATTTAACATGCCAAACCTATTATTTTAATGCCACTAACATAGTTATAACACCATTTTTCACAATCACTATGCCTACACCAAGAACAAGCAATTCCATACAAGTTACATACACCTAACCATGGCATACACAAAGACATATTAAATTTAAGCCTATTCCACATACCTAGGGTGTGAAAACACCCTTTTTCTCCACCACTTTGGGCTTGTGCACTTGATTTTCCTCACTTGAATCCTTAAGCCCTAAACATACAAGATTTCAAAATTCTCAAAAATTATCTAGAACTCCAAATTGAAATCTAAAACTCTGGTTATTCTTAGAATACCTTAATCTCCCTATATAAAAAATAAAAATTGGGTTTGGAACGCTTATACATAAAAATGTCACTATTTAGCCAAGTGACAGATCCCCCAAATTAGGCCTTTTTTTTGAATTCTATCAAAAGAAATAAAATCTAGAGACTGTCGAGGTAAGATTTCATATAGTTTTTATAGGTATTGGAGGAGAGAGGAGAGAGAAAATTAAAGAAAATAGTGAGGAGGAGAGAGAAAATGGCGTTGGGTTTGGGGTTTTCTCAAGGTGGAAGAAGGTCTCTTGGCACATGTGGATTTCCCACATGTGTAACCTCTTATATATGGCTAGGTGGCTACCTTAGATCACGACACGTGCTGATCTAATGGCTAGAATTTATTTTATGTCATTTTTGGCTTCAAAAATTCCTAGAAAATTCTTTAGACCTCAAAAAATTCTCATTTCAATTTTAAAAATTCTCAATTAGTGTAGCTAAGGCCCACATAAAACTTCAAGTCAAAATTCAATAGTTGACTTTTTGACACTATTCACTCGTCAGAAAAAATATCTATTGACCTCAAAAAATTAAAATTTCTTCTCCATCATACTCATTGGAATTTTTGAGGTTTAGGGTATGGTATTTTCGAGTTTGTTCGGGCACATCTCGGGGTTATCCCAGCATAAACTCATTTTATCTCTTTATACACTAATTCTCGATTCGAAATGATTTATTAGTTCTGTTAAGTTTTTTAATTCATTTGCTTTTCCCATTTTTAGGCTTGATAAAGTTTTATGACCAATACGCCCCTTGTTGGTCTTGTAATGATGCTCCATACTGCAAGGAACATCACTCGAGCCCAGAAGGTACTGTTCATAAGACCTTGACTTACGGGCGTTATAATCCTTCCCTTCTTAAGAAAATTTGTCCTTGAAATTACCTGTATCGAAAATGTGGGGATATTGCATCTGCATTTGCTCCTCGCTCTCCCACGTTACCTCCATCGTGTTGTGGTCCTTCCATAACACCTTCAAGTGGGATTGACTTGTTCTTAAGTTGCTTCACTTCCTTGGCTAGGATACGCACTAGTTCCTCCTTGTACATCAGGTCTAGTTGAACTTGAATCTCCTCAGCAGTAATCACATGTGATGGGTCTTATCAGTATCGCCTTAACATTGATACATGAAACACATCATGTATCTGCTACAATTCAGGCGGCAGAGCCAATCTATATGCCAAGGGACCCACTCTTTCTATAATCTCATAGGGTCCGATGAATCTGGAGCTAAGTTTCCCTTTCTTGCCAAACCAAAGCATCTTCTTCCACGGTGACACTTTCAAGAACACCCGTTCTCTAACTTTATACTTAATGTCTCTTTTTTTCAAGTCTGCATGGGACTTCTACCTATTTGATGTGCCTTCCAATCCTTTTCTAATAATTTTGACTTTCTCGTCAGCATGTTGAATTAAATTAGAGCCAACTATCTTGCTTTCTTTTACTTCACTCTAATAGAGAGGAGTTCTGCTCCGGCGACCATACAAGGCTTCATATGGTGCTATACCTAAGCTAGCCTGATGGCTATTGTTGTAAGCAAATTTAGCTAATGCTAGATACTGGTCCCAATTGCCTTTAAACTTTATGGCACAACTACACATCATATCTTCTAGCACTTGTATTACTCTCTCTGATTGGCCATTTGTCTGAGGATGGAATGTTGTACTATATGTCAATTGAGTACCTAAGGTTTCCTGTAACTTCTTCTAAAATTTGGAGGTGAATCTTGAGTCTCGATCTGAGATTATAGCTGTTGGCACCTCATGTAACCTCACAATCTCATCAATGTATAATTTGGCCAGTTTTTCTAAGGAGTAGTCGATTCTTATAGGTATAAAGTCGGCTGTCTTCATTAGTCTATCCATAATCACCCATACAGCATCACATTTATTTCCAGTCAATGGTAACCCCATGACAAAATCCATGGTAATTTTCTCCCACTTCCATTCTGGAATAGTAATCGAGTATAGCAATCCAGAAGGAACCTGATGTTCTGCTTTCACCTGTTGACAAGTTAGACATCGAGCTATGTACTCAGCTACCTCTTGGTTCATTCTTAGCCACCAATATTGAGGCTTCAACCCAAGATACAACTTTGTACTTCCTTGATGTATGGAATATGGAGCTTTATGAGCTTCCCTTAGAATCTATAATCTTAATTCATCTACATCTAGGACACACAGCCTATTCTGGTAATATAGGCTCTCCTTATCATCTAACTCAAAACCTATTACCTTTCCTTCTTTAACTTTACCCACAAGTTGCACTATTTGCATATCTTTTAGCTAAGCTTCCTTAACTTGCTGCCTGAAGTCAGCTTTGACTTGTAATTCAGCCAGTACTGTACCTTCTGTTATGTATTCCATTCTAGCATGCATCAACTTTAAGGTGGCTATCATTTTCCTACTCAAAAGCATTTACAACCATGTTAGCCTTTCTAAGATGATAATTAATCAAGTAGTCATAATCCTTGATCAACTCCATCCAACATCGTTGTCTGAAATTCAGCTCCTTCTATGTAGGCAAATACTTTAAGCTCCTGTGATCTGTGTAGATGTAGCATTTCTCCCCATACCGGTAATGTCTCCACACCTTCAAAGTAAAAACAATTTCAGTAAGCTCCAAGTTATGTTTGGGGTAGTTTCTCTCATAAAGCTTCAACTACCTGGAGGCGTAAGCAACTACCTTTCCTTCTTACATCAACACACAACCAAGTCCATTATGTGATGCATCACTATAGATCATGAACTCCTTACCTTGTTCTAGTTGAGTAAGGATAAGGACTTCTATCAGCATCTGCTTCAATCTATCAAAGCTAGCCTGGCACTTGTCATCCCACTCAAACTTTGGATCTCAGTCACATTCCTAGGAGGACTCCACTCTAGTACTGCTATAACCTTGCTCGGATCCACCCTGATACCTTCAGTTGAGGCAATATGACCCAAAAATGCTACCTCTTCCAATCACACTTGCTAAACTTGTCATACATGTGCTTCTCTCTCAATGTTTGCAATACAATCCAGAGGTGTTGTTCATGTTTCTCCTGGGTTTTAGAGTATACCAAAATATTATCAATGAACACAACCATGAACTGGTCCAAGTATGGCTTGAAGATTCTATTCATCAAAACCATAAAGGCTACTGGGGCATTAGTGAGCCCAAATGGCATCATTAGGAACTCATAATGCCCGTAACGTGTCTTGAAGGCAGTCTTAGGGATATCACTTTCCTTGATTCATAACTGATAGTACCTTAACCTCAAGTCTATCTTAGAGAAGACACTAGCACCCTATAACTGGTTAAAGAAGTCATTGATCCTAAGCAATAGATACTTGTTCTTAATTTTCACCATGTTTAGTTGCTATAATTGATGCACAATCAGAGTGATCCATCCTTCTTCTTCACAAATAATACAGGAGCTCCCCATGAAGAAACACTAGGCCTGATGAAGCCTTTATCTAGTAACTCCTGTAACCGCACCTTCAAGTCTTTCAACTTTACTGGGGCACTCTTGTAAGGAGTAATTGATACTGGGTTCACTCTAGGGTGAGTCTCAATTTCAAAATCTAGCTCTCGACATGGTGGCAATCCTGGCAACTCATTTGGAAACACATCAAGGAAATCAAACATAATAGGTATCTGATCTAGGCTAGGGGTTTGAGCACTGGTATCTAACATTGAGGCTAAGAAGGCTTCACATCCCGTTCGAATGAGTCTTCTAGCTGTTATAGCTGAAATCACATTATGTAGGGAGTCTTTTTTACCCACAACAATCACCTCGTGCCCATCTGTGGTCTATAGACTCAACCTTTTCTTCTCATAATCAATAACCACTCGATGCTCTGACAGCCAATCCATACCCAGTATGACATAAAACTCATGGAAGGGAAGCTTTATCAGATCTGCTGAGAAGGTCTGATCATGTATCATCAGACTACAGTGTTTATAGATAGTGTTCACTACCACACTCTAACCTATAGGGTTACTCACTTGAATATCTAAGTTTATATGTTCTAGTTCAATCCCTCTATCTCATGCTTGTGTAGTGCATATGTATGAGTGTGTGGATCTAGGATCTATCAAAGCTAGTATAGGAACATCAAATAAAAGGAATAGACCAGCTATGATGTTCAAAGCCTCCACTTCCTCCTGAGCACGAATGGCGTACTGTCATGCCAGAGATCTCACCTCAAATCTGTCCCTCTGGTTAGTGGTTAGCTAATCTTTTTTTGGTTGCCTCAGAGGTTTACTAGTTGTGGTTGCCACTAAAGCTTGTGTTTGAATAGCTTTTGCTTACCTCTAAAGGCACTCCCTCTGATAATTGTCCCGAGCCCCACAAATGAAGCATTCACCTCTCCCATACTGCCAACACTGGCCCCGATGCTTCCTCTAGTAGCTTCCACAAGTCAGGGGTGCACTCCTAGCAGTGGATACGGGTGCACTTGAAGCTTGCTTTGATAGAGGTGGTCGGGGTTTAGGATACCCTTGACTAGTCCTCTGTGATAGGGCATGCCTTTGTGATTGCTGGCCCGTCTGTCTTTAGGATTGCTGACTAGGCTGAAAGTCCCTCTACCTCTTACTCTCACCTAGAGGTAAACTAGTCTGGCCTATTGTGAATGGCCTCTTCCTCTGATATAACTCTCTCTTTTCTTGCAGCATCTCTTTCATCTCATAAGCTGTAGCAACCAACTTAGAGAAATCTCTGATCTTTAGAGTCGAGATCTGCATCCTCAACTCCATATTGAGGCCTTTCTCAAACCTCTTGCATTTCTCCTCATTATTTAGAAGGAATTCTGCTACGTACCTACTCAGACGATCAAAATCTTTCTCGTACTCTGAAACTGATCTCCTGCCTTGCTTTAAATCAAAGAACTCCTACCTCTTCTTATCTTTGTAGGAGTCAGGAATGTATCTCTTCTTGAACTTTTTCAAAAAGAATTCCTAGGTTAACTCAGCTGCTACTTTTCTTTTCTTCAACCTGCCCCACTAATGATAAGCCTCTTCCTGTGGCAAAGATGAGGCATATTTCATGCATTCCTCTTCAGAGCACTCCAGCTACTCTAGTATCCTGATAGTCTATTCCAACCAATACTCTGCTTTTGCCACATCATCCTCCCTTGAACTTAGGAAGTCCATAGCTCCCATCTTTTTAACCCTCTCCAGATAAGTCTTCAGCAATGCTAAGGGAGCTGATGAAGGTGAAGGAGGAGCAACAATAAGAGCTGGAGCTGGTGGTAGTGGTAGAGGTGATGCAGTGTACCTCAACAGATCCACTATCTGCTGTAGCAAGGCTAATGAGGCTTATATCTGAGGTTGAGGCTAGGGCTAAGGCTGAAGTGGTAGCCTGTAGGTAGCATCACTTGGTCCTAGAGTGGCTGTACTCACTTCTGGTCTATAGATTGTGGTAGGTGTATGGCTAGCCACCTCTTCACCTCGCTCAGGTGGGGTCTGCTCACCCATCGTGGTAAATGGTATCAAAAATAATCATAAGCATTAGACAATGTAGCTTAACTGGAAACAAAACCCTAGACTCATGCACTCATGTATAAGATGCCTAGGAACACCTAAACCTACTTTGATACCACTAAATGTAA
>CANXYI012290803.1:0-13202 GCA_948208565.1 Hura crepitans | reverse complement strand
TAAAAAGGCATCATTGTCCTTTTGTACCTTTTCTTTTCCCACCTCTTAGGAAATGTTTCTTCTTTTGATTATTTCTTTTAACTTCTATCAGTTATTTTTTTTTAACTTTAACCTTATTTTGAAAATCATTCATTTTCTTTTAACCACACATCAATCCACATCTCTCTCTTTTCTTCTTTCTTCTTCCTCTTCTCTTTCCCTTCTTTCTTTCCCTTTAGTTGGCTCATCTTTTATCTTCCTCCTTCCTTTAAAATATAAACCATAACTGTTCTAAAATGTGACAAAAATGGATGGCTCACAAACCTCCCAAATCTAAGGCTGTTACATCTATGCCTAACCTATATCCAATGCCTCTGATTTCGGATTCTCAACATAAGACCATGAAAACTAGAATAAGTTTAAGCCATACTCTCATCGATAAATCTTATGATAGTTTTGAGAACACCGACTCATCTTTAGATTTTGTTCCCCTAAAAAGTATAGACTAGACTTTTCAAGTGACTAAATGGTTCAATGAGCAACGATGGAAAACATTCCTAACCTTTAAAAGCTTACAGTATTATTTGGATTTGGCATGTGACTTTTACAATTATCTAAGAGTAATTGATGAAGAACATTTTGTTGTGTTAATGAATGGGGTTGCATTAGTTCTGTCATTAGGGTTACTATTTAAAGTTTTTGAAATACCTAATGCTGGTAAAAAAACTACCAAAAAGCCTTAGAATAGAGGAATTTCTAGAAGTTGATAGGGAAGAATTTAACAAAATTGTGAGAAACCCTATGAAACCTAATTTTTTTATCTAGACTACCTTCTACCTCTATGTTCCTTGAATTTTGGATTGCTCATAAATTCATCATTGATGTGATTGTTCCTTGAGTAGAGAGTGTAGATTATGTAATTGATCTTAATTGTTGTCTGTTAGGGTACATATACTATGGCTATCTTATTAATTTGCAATACATGATGATAAATCAAATGACTATTACCATCACTGAAATCAAAAGGAAACCCAATAAAGGTCTCAAACTACCCTTTGTTGTGCATCTTACCAAGCTTTTTAGTATCGGCATATTTATTTTCATAATATACCATTTGCCAAATTTGATGCTAAGATTAATATAAGAAAAACCTTCTATGAGTTTTCTCATAAAAAGCTTCTTATATATTGAAAGAGAAACTTGATTGCATCTAACATTAAAAAAACAAGCAAAAAAGTTTAAAAGGGTTCCTGATTTTGTTGATTTAAATCCATTATCACTAAAAGTAGCTACATCCATTAAACTAAAAATCAATCCAAAGACCCCATGAAATCATAAGTAAGCAAAACTGTTAGAATTTCTTTTAAAGGTAAGAAACTTATGCTTGTAGATTTAGATGATGATAGTAGAGATTCATATGATAAAAAAGTGGGTCTAATGACACCAAAAGAGAGATTTTAGGTGACTTTGATTAGGATCCACAAGAACATACATCCATTAGACTTTTTACTCTACTTGATCAGCTATAACTAGCCTTAAATATTGATGTTAAGGCTCTTAAAGGGATTCTTGATCACTTACATCAGTTAACTCACCATGTTCAAGACCTTTTTCAAGAAAAAAAGGCTCACCAGTCCTTTTAGGCATTCGTTTCCTTTTTTTGTTTACTTAACCTTATTTTATATGCCATTTTCAAACTCATTATTTTGTCATGCCTCAATTTTACCTTATTTTTTATGATGTTAAAAAGGGGGAGAAATTAGGGAATAGTTATAAGGTATATATTTTGGTAAATGTGGTATATAATTATACTATAGAACATATTTTTATATTGCTTTATTCTATTATGAAAGGATATTGTAAAAGTTGTTATAAATGATGCCTAAATTTTCTACATTTCCTTATGTTTTATAATTTATGACTTATTATATATATCTATAATAGATTTATCTTGCTAATTTTTTAGTTATATTTTCTTATATATATTTCTAAGTATATATACATGTTAATCTGATAATACAAATGCAAAATTTATATCATGTGTTGAGATATATATCAGTTGATCATTTACTTGCTACATTGGTTATATCATATACTCGTGTCTGTTGTTAAATGAGTTTGCTTATATGTGTGTGTGTGTGTGTGTGTGTACACACATACACACACACACACACACACACACACACACACATATATACACATACACACACATAAACACACACACACACACACACACACACATATGTACCTTGATACATGTATGCTAAATTTTATTATCTACTTAGTATACATGAGATATTAACAGCATTCATATAGTTTAAGCAATATAAACATGTCATATTTAATATGTGAATATTTTCTCTAAAATTTTCTTTAAACCCATGGATAAATTTAGTGGTAGCAAAAATATTAACAGATAATTTAAGAATAATCTAAGGTTTTGCCATTATTAAAAGAGGGAGATTATTGGCTTACAAAGCTACAATAATTATTTTGATGATTCTTAGATCTTAAATTATTTTTAGATATCTATTTTGGGCTAAATTGTTTTCAGCTCTTAATTTCACTTGGGAACAATAAGGAAATGTGTTTGAAACTTTCTCTCTTTAAAAGATATTTGCTGTAAACATTTTTATATACTTTCACACATTAGGCTTCATTTTTACACATCATTCTTCAAGTTTATTTATAGTTTTTGCTATAATTTTTATTTGTGAGAAAAAATTTATTTGTAAAAGATTTTGAACTTAGGTTGAAGGGCGCTAGATCCTTATGGAAAAATCTAGCAAGTGTTTTGCAACTTTTTACTTTGGAGAAAAGTTATAGGTAGCTTTGTTTAAGCTTGTAAGTGGCTTTGACTATTGCCAAACAATATAATTGAGTGGAGAGAAAATTTTAAATGTGCTATCTTGTGGAGTGGATGTAGGCTAGGGTGGCCGAACCACTATAAAATCCTTGTACAAGCTCTTTTTTTTTTGTACTCTACTCAATTTTGTTTGCATTTCTGTTTTGAAAAACTTTGTTTTCTAAAGTTTTAAAATTCTTCAAAGTTTGTTTTTCTAATAGAAAAGATTTTGGCTTAAAGTAATTTTCTCCAAACTTCCAAGAGAAGTTTTAAAACATCCTGCATTTCTAAACTGTCTAGAAAACTATCTCTAATCTATCCAAAAATCTACTATGTCCAAAAAACTATTTTTCAAATCTATCTAGAAAAGCCATTTATCCATAAATCTTCTAGAAATAAGTTTTAAATACTTAATTCACCTCTCCCCTCTTGAGTGCTTTGGGACCAACAATATTTCATCACATTAGCATAGTCTTATTATGTCATATAATGAGTCCCTTGTTATCATATATCCATGCTATATTTACTTTCCATTACATACTTACTATTACCTCATCATTTGTGTTCATAAAGCTACTCACACATACATACGTAAACTTAGTTCTTTGAAGTTATCAAGCCATACATACACCTTATTTTTATGCCATATAAGTTTTGGCCCAAAATGTATATAACATGTGTCAATTTACAATTCCATTTATTGAGTGTTGTTCACAAGCCTAATAACGCCACTCTACCACTTTAACCATACATATACTTGGCAATAATAGCATTTCCATGCAATATGAATTACATGCCTCCATTTTACTATTATAATATGCAATTTATACACCATTTTTACATACTTGCATACTAACATGCCCATGTGATGCTATAAACTCTAAAAATGTCCTAAATAATGCACTAACTATAAAATCACTTATCAATGTTACCAATTACATGTATTAAAGATCATGTGCCTTTTTGTTGTGTTTCTAGCATACCATTACAACATCCTATAATTAGATGCACATAATACCACTTATACACTTTGTAAATTTGTTATCTCCCATTTCTAAGTTTTAAACATGCTTTACCATCCTTATACATTAGGCATAACAATTACTACCTTACAGGCACACCATTTAAGCATTTGGCTAAGACACTGTACACACATATGCTTAATCTCATAAAATTTGTCTTTTTTCATACATGCATCTAATAACATGCTTATAGCACACTTAACACACGTAACATGTAAGATTTCACTTAATCATTTAGCCTTTGATCTCATACTTATAGGTTTCGGCCTTAGTCACATATATATTACATTTGCCATTTATTTTGTTTACTCTCATTATTACACCCTATTATGTAAAGTTATTAATTTACTTGAGGTGTACACAATAAATTATCCATCATTTCATGTATATACCTTTCACCATACCCAACTCACTTACACTCCTCAAAATCTTTATTTTTTTATATGCACACTTTGAATCCTTATTTCCATACAATTATTTATCATACCTCATGCATATACAAGTGAATACCCTATACCATCAACATACCATTCATGCTTATTAAGTTCAACCATCTACATTAGTTTTGTTCCTCATTTAGTCATTATTTCACATTCATTCATCAATTAACATAATCACGTACCTAACGATGTATCAATTTCACAAAATAAAAGCATACTCCTTAATTTTGTAATACACATTTAACATATATTAAACTTTGATACACATACCAAATAGCTCAAAAGCCTTCTCTTATCTTTAATTTCCTTCCTCTTTGTCTTCTCCTTTTGTTTTTCTTTTTTCCCTCTACATATATAATACTCATACAGAAAAAAAATTATTAAAATTCTATATACACCCAAATTTTAAATTGAGCTTAAATAACACCTATTGGAACCAAAATACACCTTTAAAAATTATAAAAACTCGACAAAAACCATTTACCCTAAAATGTGTTATTATTTATCTATCTTTAATAATTCCTTAAAAATACTCTTCAATTCCTATATTTAATGTATGAGAAAGCTTTTAAAGGTCCAAAATAGGGTTTAGGTGTGAGGAGTGGTAGAATGAAAGGCTAAAAAGGAAGCTCAAAAGCTTGAATTTGCTCCCATGGTCGATGCCATTTTAAGAGGAAAAGAGGGTAGAATTTCTTTCCTCTTTAGCCACACCTAAAAGCCTTTTCTATCCTCTTAACCAAAGGCCTAAATCCTCTTTCAATTATATTGAATGGCCCAAATTAAACAAGCCTATAAAACCTCTTTTAATTCCTTTTTTATTTTGTTATTCAAATCCTATCATAAGTTAACATGTCTTATGATCCTAATAAATCATACATAAAAATACCCAAAGTTCTCGAACAAATTAAAGTTAAAAACCTTGAAAATTCAATTTAAAATGGCCCTATTTCTATTGCTTAATTTTTATAAAATTCCTATAAACTTTAAAATTTTAAATTCCAATCTCAGTTAACTCTTTGGAATATTTAAATATCAAGTTGTATCATTCTTAGGTCTATTCAGGCAAAAACATTGTAATTATCGATTCACCCTTAACCAAGTTACTAGTCACATTACACTACCTTAAAAACTTTGTTACTATTTTAACCATATTAATGACTTCATTTTCATTTTAAATTTTACCCATAATTGTTTCTTAATTAATACTTTCATTTTGTTAGGTTAGTGTAACCTAGGTCTCGGGAAATACTATTCATATCCTGGCAAGTACTATTCATTAATACACTTGTTACTTATTGTTAACCATCCAAATGTCCTTATCTTCATGCCATAATTCACCCATGACTTATATATAACATGTGCTATTTCTCTAGAAAATGTCACGACTCAAAAATTCCTAATTTTATGAATAGGGCTTTTTTCGGGATAAATAGTGCTCTTAAGACCCCGGATACATTGAAGCAACCGAGTGAAAATATTAATCACAAAATAATTTTAGGCCAAGTTTGAAGCTAATCAAAAGTCATTTGGTTGGTTAAAAATGCAAAGAAAATTTTTACGGCAGTACTATGTGAATAGTGACCAAAGCAACACTGAAACATAAAAATATTTTATTTTTGCTCAAAATGACTCAGGATTAACACAACCTAATGCTCAAAATTTCTAATTAGCCTATTGGTACTGGAATTGGAATTTTTGAATATCGAGAAGTACTTTTACAAAAATTAGGTATAGTGAAAAATGGCATTTTTATTCAATTTTTCATGATTTTTTAGCATAGATTTTTAGGGGCTTTTGAGATTTGATTTGCATGATTTTATGAGTTTCTCATATGTCAAAAATGTGGCAAATAAAGGTTGAAAAAAAGGTAGTATAAAATGGTCAAACTTTGGTCAAAGGAAGAAGTCATCTTCTTCCTTTGCCAAACAAGAGCAACTAATGCCACTCATGGAGAAAAGAACCATTTTTAGTTCTTCAAACTTCAATTTAAGCCTATTTTGTGACATCCGAGTCCTAAATCCATACCTCTATGACCTCTAGACATCATTTCTACCTCAAGATTTGCAAAAAATCGAAGAAAATGCTCGATTTTAGTGCTTGATGAATATTAACATAATTTTTTTGGGTAAGATTTTTCAAAGTTTAATATTTTTATCATGTTCCTCTTATCCTATAGGTTGTGTATGTGCTTTTAGTTTTTTTGTTTTGATGCCCGATTAATTTTATATGAATTTTTATATATCAAATCTATTATGGGCAATTAAGAAAATCGACAAGAGCCATGGTTAAGGTAAGGAAAAGGTCTAAAAACATCACATAGAGTGTTTTGACATTTTCAATATGTGTAATCGAACCAATATATGTAGAATTAATGTGTATTATGTATGTATGTATGTATGTATATGTGTATGTTTATATTGAAATGGCTATGTATGGTAATAAGTGATATACATTTATGTTATGTCATCTCTATGATATGTGATTAATCCATTTATATGAGAAGATGTATGTAATTGATGCATTTTGGATGATGGCCATATGATACATCATGTATTTACATGTAAGTGTATTATGTATCATACATAGGAATGATATGGTATGCATGGCATTTGAGATCAATAATGCTATACATGTGATTAGGTAATTATATGATATTAAAAGATGGTGATATACATGATGTAATGATATTGTATGGCATTACATTATGTGTATATAAGTATGTTGAACATAAACATGTCATTAATGATGTATATATGTCCTTAGTGCCATATGTATAGGAGTGATTTTATGTATCTCTATGAACTTAAAGATCAAAGTATGGCATAAGGAATGGAATTTATGTTTTGTTGAGCGTTATGGCCAAATGGCCTTAGGATGATGTTCATGTATGTTTTTTCATTATGGGGACAAGTAATGGATGTTGTATGGCCAAGTGTATGATATAGAGGATGTGATAGTGACATACTTGGCATATGTCATAATATGTATATGGCATAAATCTGTGGGAGAGTGACTAAAATGAGTTATAATGTTTATATGCATGGGTGTAATATATATACCTGCCTAATAATAAAAATGTGATGTTGCATGAAGTGAGTGCTCATGTAAGCACAAGATAGATCTTAATAGAGATCAAGTATGCATGTTATGTTCAATGAATACAACAGTAAAATGTGTTTAAGATGCAAGTATCTTAATACATGGAAAGTGTGTTATATTTATGCTTGTTAAGTATATGTGTTATGGTAATGGAAACTAAAAGTTCAATAGTGCATGTATAACATGTATATGAGATTAAAGATTAGATGTGTTTTTATGCCTTGAGCCAAAACATGCATGAGTCATAGTGCCTATGTATAACCATTATGGCCAAGTGAATAAGAAGAGTTTATAACTCAATGTATCATGTAATAACAAATTGATGGATTGTGATGCCTTAAGTGTAACTTCTATAGGATAGGTATAATGATGGTTTTTGTAATGTGATATTGCATGATATGCATGCATGATCACCATAAAAATGATATGAAAATTAATTTTACTGGTTTGGTCATTTGTTGATCTGACCATTAATAAAATCCATCTTAAGCTAACTTAAAATAGTGGAATTAAAAAGAAATTGATTAATAACCCATATGAGTAACAACCTAAATAGATAGATTGACTAGTCAAGTAGGGGTTTTATAGCAAATGCTAGGGTGCTTGTAGGTACAATGTTTGAGCCTTCAGGTAACTATAGGGGTGTAGCCACTAGAGGATCCAATAGAACCACTACACGTACTTTTATGGGGGTACAGTCACTAGATGGTTCAACATGGGCACTGTATAGCATTTTGCCCTTAGACTCATGCAATGCTCAATCTTGCACTTATGTTATGCTTGACCTTCAAGTCTCATTAAATCTTTGATCTTTGGATCCACATTGATAGATGGACCTTTGGGTTTATGGAGGTCGTACTGACCATCCACCCTCGTTATCTATAGGATGTATGCGTTATCAAATATGGGCAGATGATAATTAACATATGATGTAATGAGGTTTTAATAATTTAAATTATTTATTGTGCATGTTTACACAGCCTTAAACATTTTGTTTTATGTAATTATATAATTAATGTAAATAGCATATTATGTGTAAATGCATGTGAAATTGTGCATTTTTCTCATGCGTATGTCAATGATGAACTTCATATGCTTTGATATTATGTTATACCTTGCTTGTATGTATAAATGGATGATTTTACATATATTGTTTTGATTACACCACTGTATTGTTGCTTAGTACATCGTCTGTCTTTGTGATGCATAGGTAAAAAGAAGGACATTTTAGGTTAAAGTCCTGGTGCCATAACTATCAAAAAGGAGCATTTCTTTTTGGTATATTATGTACATAAATTTAGTGATGTAATTATATATAAAAGCACTCATATGATGTCTAGTGGAAACGAATGGGCCTAAATTGTATTTAAATGTGTTTTTATGGTTTTCAAGTGGATGTAACCATATTAAAGTTATTTAAAACTGCTTTTGTTATATGATATCTCTTCCTGAGGTTGAGATTGATGTTTTGTGTTGATGTGTGATGTTTGGAGTGATCAAGAGGATCACAGATGATGAGTTTTGATGATATATTTTTATAAAAGTGTTTTTATTGTTTGTATGTTACTATCCAAATTTATGATAATGCCTTAGTATAGCCATTATGCTACTGGATTTTCGGCATAAAGATTCTCAAACTTGAATTGTAACTTGGTTTTGAAAAGTTTTTATTAACTTATATTTTTATAGAAAAGATGTTTTATTAAGAACCATCTACTATGTTTTAATATTAAAAAGGTATATAAATAAGCTTCGGATAACATGTTATGTGTGCATTCCATAGTCAGGTTTTGCGACCAACCGACATTCGGACCGGTAAAGGGTGTCACAAAAAAAGTAGTGCTCGTGTCCTGGGAGTTACTATTCATAATCTTGGGATTTTTAGGCGTTACACATATCATCTATTTTTTTGCCTTTCTAGACTTGTATTAATTTTAAATAATTGCTATTATGTACCATTCTTTATCTAGAAACATTATTTTAATTCCTTGTTTTATTGAATAAGGATTTGATATTTCCATTAATAAGAATAAATGTTGTTCTATTTACTTGAATAATGTTTTTTTATGGTTCATGTTTAATATCTAATAGAATTTATGTTTTGACTAAAGATAAATAAAGACCTAATATAAATACTAAGAGACCTAAGATAGATAAGCTAAAGCCATCCTATTTATAGCATTGTCATCCTAGCCATATAAATGAGACACGAGTAAGTTACATAAGGAAAAAAACTTAGGATCATTTGATTATCAATCATATGATACATATGAGTCTTGTTTGTTAGGCAAGATGAAAAAGTCACCTTTTGTTGGAAAGGGTGAGCATACAAGTGAACTATTAGAACTCATACATATGGACTTATGTGGTCCAATTACTATATATGCACATGGAGGTTTCTTATACTTCACTACCTTTATCGATGATTACTAATGATATGGGTATTTATACTTGATGAAATCTAAGTCTAAGTCCTTTAGAAAGTTTAAAAAATTTAGAAACTAAGTACTTGGCAAAAGTATTAAAACACTTTGATAGAATCGAGGTGGTGAATACTTGAGTCAAGAATTCTAGCATTATTTAAGAGACAAATGTACATTGTCTCAATGGGCTCCTCTATATACACCACAACATAATAGTGTATCTAAAAGGAGAAATCAAACCTTATTAGATATGGTTTGATCCATAATGAGTCTTATAGACTTACCCAAGTCCTTTTAGGGTTACGCACTGAAAATTGTTGTTTATGCATTAAACAAAGTTCCATCAAAGTCAGTTGATGTTACACCATATGAGATATGGCATAACAAGAAACCTATTCTTTCACATATGAAAGTATGAGATTGCCTAGCCTATGAAAAGAGAACAACATCAAATAAGCTTAAAGCTAAGTTTGATAAATGCTTATTTATGGGGTACCTAAAGGAAACTTTGGGATTCTATTTCTACCATCCTTTGAAACAAAAGTTATTTATTTCAAAGCATGCAATCTTCTTAGAGAAAGAGTTTCTTCTAAGAAAGGACAATGGGAGTAAATTGAACTTAAAGAAGTCTAAAACCACAAATTAAAGTAGATCAACCAACTGATCCTAAGCTTATTACTCATGCTAATGAAGTAATAGAAGAACTTGTAAAAACACAAGTTCCTAGAAGATCTATTAGGGTTTAGACTGTTCTAGAGAAAAATGAATTTCCCATGGATTAGGATAAAGAAGTGACCATAGTAGAGGACCATAAACTTACAAGCTATGAAGAGGTTCTAAAGAGTTCAAAATTAGAATTACAGCTTAAGGCTATGAAATTTGAAATGCATTCCATATACAAAAACAAATTTTAGATCTTGGTTGAGCCACTTAAAGGCATAAAACCTATTAGGTGCAAATGGGTCATTATGAAGAAAACTAACATGAAAGGTAATGTGACTACTTATAAAGCATGCTTAGTAATAAGAGGCTATCATTAATGACAAAGAATTAACTTTGATGAAACCGTTTCTCCAGTTGTGATGCTTAAATCCATTTGAATTCTACTTGTCATTACTGCTTATTATTATTATGAGATTTGGCTAATAGATATGAAGATAACTTTCCTTAAAAAAAATTTATCAAATGAGGTGTATACGACATAGCTTGATGGTTTCACATCTAGAAAAGCCAATTAGTTTTGCAAGCTTTAGAGGTGTATTTATGGATTGAAGCAAGCATCTAGCAACTAGAACATTCATTTTAATAAGACAATAAAAGAGTTTGGTTTCTCACAAAACATAGATGAACCATATGTTTACAAGAAGATCAATAGGAGTGCATTTGTTTTTCTTGTGTTGTATGTATATGACATACTACTAATAGGAAACGATGTCCCAGTTCTCTAGTTAGTAATGATTTAGCTGAGTAAGTAATTCTCTATGAAAGACCTTAGAGAAGCAACCTACATACTAAGGATAAGGATCTATAGATATAGATCTAGAAAGTTGCTTTGTCTTTTGCAGTTGACGTATATATATAAAATGCTAAAGAGGTTTAACATGGATCTTTCCAAGAAGGGTTTTATTTCCATGCTGCATAAAAAATACCTTTCTAAATCTATGTGTCCTAAGACATAAAAAAGAGAGCGTGTGTGAGTAGGATCCCATATGTATTTACTATAGGATCTATCATGTATGTTATGCTATGTAAAAGACTTAATGTATCATTTGCCTTGACTGTCACAAGCAGTTTCCAATCCAATTATGGAGAGGAACATTGGGTGGTTATCAAGAATATCCTTAAGTACTTAAAAAGGACTAAAGATTTGTTCTTGATATATGGAGAAAGAGATCTATATATAAGTGGGTATACGGATGCCAACTTTTAATCTGACAAGGATAATTGTAAATCTCAATATCTGTATTCGTTAGGTTTTGAAGAGCAGTTGTCTGGAAGAGTACAAAATAGGACATAACTACATAGTCTACAACAAAAGCCTAGTATATAGCAGCTTCTGATGTGGCTAAGGAATTGTTTGGATCAAAAAATTCATTATTGAACTTGAAGTGGTTCCAAGCATTATTAATTCAATACCTTTGTATTGTGATAACAAAATGATCCAAATATGTTCTTTGGCACTACTATTTGATCAGAGAGATCATCAATAGATAAGATGTAAAGATTAAAAAAGTCACCATAGATCATAACATAGCTGATCCTCTCACAAAAGCACTATCACAAAGGAAGTTTGATCCACATGTAAATGTCATAGGCATTTTAAGTACATAAGTGATTGGCTCTAGTGTAAGTAGGAGATTGTTAGTTGTATATCTTAGAGCTCATTTGATAGGGATAATTTTCATGTACATTTAAACTTTATTTAATGATGAAAAAGACATTTTTTATTTCATGGTACTTTTATATATTACTTATAATTGTGTGCAATGTCTTAAACCATATTATAATGTCCATAGTATACAATCACAGTGCAGAGAAATCATGAAGTGTTCGTGATGTGAGATTCTTATTACATGCAAATGTGATAAAATCAAAATTATTTTAATCATAGTATTAACAAGATAAGACATTATTAATGCAGATAGACCAGCACATGTTATAATTATTGACTAGATCAAGTAGTAGTTCTCACCAGCTGTAAACATAGTGATGCTTGGAGTTAATATGTGGATGCTTGCTTGGAAAGCAAGTTCATTGGAGACTCAACATGAGATCTTCACAAGGATACTTAATCTATGTCAGTGAAAATATCTCATCATAATAGTGGTGTAAGATCCTTAGATTTGAGACCACTAACTATCTAAAGTGTAGAGTGATATACTTTGACTTTGATGCTTTTACTTTGAATAAGAAGTATACTTAGCTAGGTGCTTGGGCATGTCATGAAATACTAGAAGATAGGATAGTTATCAACAAAGGATTCACCACCTGGGATTAAAGTGGGGAGTTTATCTCACAATTTTGATGACTTATCTTTATTTAGGAAACTTCGGCCAAAGTAAAATGTCAAATGTGAATGGGATTCACAACAACATTTTGGATTAAAGATAAAACCATTAGAACCAACATATTTAGGGCTTAATTAAACATACTTAGTTAAGCATTGATTGACACAAAGTCCATATGCAAACCTGGATAAGATAAAGGATGGTAAAAGGAGTTTATTGCACCAATTTTATATAGAAGGATTAAGTTAAATCACTTGACTTTTTTGGCACTCTGATAGTCATGATGTATGGCTAGATGCCTCTCTTAACTTATACACATGTGAATTATTAATTATAGAATTAACAATGATTTAATGAGATTAAATCATTAAAGTCATAGTTGGACT
>CANXYI012290592.1:0-12463 GCA_948208565.1 Hura crepitans | reverse complement strand
TGTCCAACTCCCATTTCTACGAGATTGGCCTACATTGAAATACATTTTAAGTGTGACTTTTGATTAAGGAAATACAAATCTATTTTATTAGAAAACACCAATTAATTTTGTATAAGTAGTTTGGCATGGAAGTTAGATTTTAGCATGTAAAATTGGTTATTTACTAACTATTACAACACCAAAATGAGCAAATAAATATAAATGGTACAAAACCAAAGAAATAAGCTAAAGTCCTAAAACTAGCCCACTTTAATGTCATCGGGTCTGCGCGGACCTGGGAGACAAGGATTGTAAATCCGTGTGGACTTAAGTGGCAATGACTATAAGTCCGCGTAAACTTTGGCCAAGGGAAAGCAAAGTCTATCTCATACTTCCAGTTCAATGCGTTACCCCATTAACAACACAGAAAACATTCAAGTCAAATTAGTTAGATCTGAATCATTAACATGAATAATTATTAAGATGATAAACATGCTCATCCTAAACACATTATATATCATGAATGACATAACAAGGGTTTGCCATATAAACCATCATTTATACGTTCGTGTAAACCTTTAATCCTTGTGACAGGGAGTCTGTATGGCCTATAGAGCCTCTTAACATGCATGCAAATAGGGCTATGCGGACTAACACAAATACTTGCCTTCAAAGATATTAAGTCCGTGCAGACCTAATTAAACTATTATGAAAGAGTCTCTTAGAGCACAAACACAAAAGCCTCTTTATATCAATGGGAATTATTAAAGCCTTCCTTGTACTCGATTTTATCAGGCTTTCTTACGTCTGTTATTGCTGCAGTAGTTGCACTTATGGATTTTCAATCTCTATTACTTTTCTAGCCTCTTCCTCTTTTTTTCCTCCCTCTTTTTTTGTGAAGAGAAGTATTTATACTTCTCTTCTAGGGTTTTCTCTCATGTCTAGAAGGAGTCCCCATCCCTTTAGGATCCTTCTCTTAGACTAAATAGGCGATGTTTAAATCCGGAGTCTGTTTCCATTAGTAAGTCTATGCGAACTTATTCTTGATGGTCTATGTGGACCAAGGCTTCTGAAGTGAAGCTCCGTGGTCTTCATAGGTTGGGTTCTGATCTGCTTCTGGAGTTAGTCCGTGTAGACACAAACATTAGGTCCATGCGGACCTAGGTCTCTAAAGTGGTCATTTGTGGTCTTCATGGGCTGAGTTTTGGTCTGCTTCTATAGTTAGTCCATGCGGACCAAGTACTTAAGGATGTTAGTCCATGTGAACCAAGTATCTTGATGGCTTTTTGTGCTGTACTTAGAGAGTCTATCTCTGGTTATCATCCTTGGTCAAAGTGGGGTGTCTACAGTATCAAAATTTGATTTTGCTTCCTTTCAATTCTAGACCTATTTGTTCATAATTATTGGATATTTATGAAGTTAATTTGAATATTTTGAATGCCTAAAACTAATTTCATGTGAATTGGATTCAAATTTTTGTCATCGTTGTATGAACAAATACCATATTCACGATCGGTAGTGATTAATGAATTAATTTTGAATTGATTAATTGGATTGATTAATTTGGATTAATTTTTTTGGTCATTATATAAAATTTTATATATTCATGCTTGCTGAAATTGGTCCAAAATCATTTGGAACAATTATTTTACAAAACAATGCAAATTGGTTTATTGGTAAATACTAAAAATTGGATTTTAAGCATTAGTGCAATTCAAATTTTCATATTAAATATTTCCAAGATTTTATTGGAATATGCAACTAGAATTAATACAAAATTAATTAATTAATTAATTGGATTAAATAATTAAATTTGTAAATTAATTTTTGGTTAGGCCAATAGTTGGAAGAAAATCAATATTTTCAAGCATATGTAACCTAGGAATGCCAAAAACAATTTTCAATTGGTTTAAAAATTTTTCCTTTTTAGAAATGGTGTCTAAAATGGAAAGGATGTTTAAATATGAAATTAATTTAATTAATTGGACTTATCATATTAATTGCCATGTTTAAAATTTCACAAAGGTAAGTATACATGGCATGTTAATTTTGCAAGAGTTGCAAAATAAACTAAATTCAACCATGTGGGATCCAAAAATTGCAAGTTAATTATGTGCATTAGAAATGCATGTTAAGGGTGTATGTTTGGCATGTTGAGTAGTTATGGACAAAGACCAATGAGATTGATCTGCATTACATGAATTTTTTCATTAGTTAAATTGGGCCTATATGTTTGAGCCTCTTCTCTTATTTTTCTATTGTATTTCTCTTCTTATCCAAATCCCCTCACATGTAATATGAGCTCTTCTAATTTATATGATATGTAATTAGATTGCATAGGGTTAGATTAGAATGAAGAAATACAAGAAGCAAAAATGGAGAAAAAGGCCCACCAAGAAGAAATAGATATAAGTGTTCTTTTATTTCTTATTGGGTTGGTAATTCATGTATAACTACCTATGGTCTAGCCCAAATTGGTTTACTTTGGCTCAAGGAAATCAATGTAGTAAAAATCCATAGCTAAATCATATATTTGTTGTGATTAAATAGCATATGTATGATTTAATGAGATTAAATACGCATGTGCATGCCAAAGCATGGGAAATCCCTTTGCATAAGCATACCAAAGTATGCAACCCTAATGAGACATAATTGCAAGAAATCCCTTAATAATATAAGACTTGCAAGCCTTTTATTAATATGAGTTAAACTATAGTTCTCTTTAGTATTAAGTTATTGAGCATACTCAAGCCCATGCTACATTGGATATGTTTAAATTATATTGATGGGTCTATCTTAGCATGATTATTAGTTTGTTGAGCATACTCAAGGCTAATAACCGTGAGGCAAGATCGGGGAAATGTGTATATGTTGGTGACTTAACGATCAATAGTTGCCTATGATGCCTAGCATTTATTAATAGTTGGGCTTGTTGAGCATACTTAAGGCTTTAACCTTAACCAAAATGGATACTGACCCACTAGAAAAGCTTTTAATGAGCTTTCTCAAATCAATTAGTGAGGGCTATTGGTTCATAATAAAATAGTGGCAGTAATGTGCAATTTTAAAGACCTTAAAATTATTGCATACATATACATGATCATACTCTAACATGCTTTCATTTTCATATACATTATCACTACCATAATGTATTCCAACTTGAATTTACACCAATATTAATTAAAATGACTTTGAGATCTAAGAATAGTTCTTAGAAGTGAGAAGATAGATATGTGTTGGACATATGTATTCCACCTCTTTTGATTAATGAAAATTCCAACTAAGAGTTAGAAGCTTTTTCAAAAGCATATAGGGATGGTAATATGATTGCCTCTATGTCTCCTAAACTTTAGAAGGAGCATGGACATGTGATGCTTAGATCATCGAATATCATTTTATGAAATAAAAGATATGTGATATCTAAGACATTTCATTTAGAGATAATGAAGGACACTTAAAGCATTGAAAGTGCTGGGCTTCAATTCCATAATTTTATGATATTAGAATTAAGAGTTAATTATATAATCACAAAAACATGGTAAACCTGATCAAGACTTTTTTTTGTTGAGAATATAAATTATAGTCTAATTAGTTAAAAGCCCATAGAAGTGGAAAGAGACTAATCCTAAAAGTAGGAACAAGAAAGCTTACCATGTGTCTCCATTGAAGAAGGAGCATGTGATGCTTCAACTTCAAGCATTAATATTATTGAGATTAATACATGTAAGGGTGATGTAGACATATGGGTAGCAAATAGAGCAAGAGTTATTGCATTAGCTGTAAGAACATATCATCTGTATTTACCTTCGGACTTGTATTGGAACTTGATAATTTTTATTTTATTCCTTCCATAAATAAAAACATTATTTCTTTATCTTGTCATGCTGAACAAGATTTTGATATTAACATTAATAAGAGCAAGGATTGCTCAGTTTATAAAGACAATGTTTTATCTTGGTTTGAATTTAATGTTAATAGAATTTATGTTCTTGATAATCAAAAAGAACTCTATAATATTAATACCAAGAGACAAAAGGTGGATAACCTGAAACCATCTTTTTTGTGGCACTGTCATTTAGGCCATATAAATGAGAAGTGCATTTCTAAGTTACACAAGTTTGGTGACTTAGGTTCATTTGATTATGAATCAAATCGAAACATGTGAGTCCTGTTTATTAGGCAAAAATGACAAAGACACCTTTTGGTGGAAAAGGTGAACGTGCTTATAGGATTTTAGACCTTATACATATAGATGTATCTAGACCTATAACCACATATGCAAAAGGTGGGTTTCTCTACTTCATTGCTTTTATCAATGATTACTCAAGATATAGGTATGTGTACTTGATGATGTACAAATTTAAAAACTTTAAAAAGTTTAAAGAATTAAAAAAATGAAGTCGAGAAACAACTTGATAGAAGTATCAAAACACTCTAATTAGATTAAGGTAGATAATACTTATATCCTAAATTTTAAAGTTATTTGAGAGATAAAAGTGTATTATCTCAATAGACTCCTCCATATACACCACTAAACAATAGTGTATCTTAAAGGAGAAATTGAATCCTATTAGACATGATTCAATCTATGATGAGCTTTGTAGGGTTACCTAGATTATTAGAGTTATTCAGTAAAAATTGCTACTTATCTTTTAAATAGAGTTCTGTCAAAGTCGGTTGACGTTACACCATAGGAGATATGGTATAAAAAAAACTCATTCTTTCATATATCAAGGTGTGGGGATGCCTTAAATATCTAAAGAGTATAATGTCAGATAAGCTTAAAGCTAAGTCTGACTTATGCTTATTTGTGGGGTATTGAAAGGAAACTTTAGGATACTACTTCCATTATCTTTTGGGATAAAAGGTGCTTATTTGAAAACATGAAGTCTTTCTAGAGAAAGAGTTTCTTATGAAAGATAGTGGGAGTAAAGTTAAACTTGATAAAGTTTAAGATCTATAAATTGAAGCTGATTAACCAATTGATCCCAGTTCTATTACTCATAGTGATAAGATATTAGAAGAACCTATAGAAACACAAGTTTTTAAATGATCTACTAGGGTCAAAACTATTCTAGAGAGATATGGATTTCTCATAGACTAGGACAAGAAAGTAATAATAGTAGGGAACCATGAGCCCACTAGTTATGAGAAGGTTCTAAATAGTTTAGAATCAAACTTATGGCTTAAGGCTATGAAATTCGAAATGGATTCCATGTACGATGACAATGTATGGACCTTAGTTGATCCACCTGAAGGGATAAAATGGGTCTTCAAGAAGAAGACCAACATGGAAGGTAATGTGATTACTTATAAGGCTTGATTAGTAGCAAAATGCTATTGTCAATAACAAGGTATTAACTTTGATGAAACTTTTTCTCTAGTTGTAATACTTAAATCCATTTAGATTCTGCTTGCCATAGTTGCTCATTAAGATTATGAGATTTGGCAAATGGATGTAAAGACAACTTTTATTAAATGGAAAATTGTTAGAGGAAGAGTATATGACATAACTTGAAGGTTTTACATCCATAAATGGCAATCAGGTCTATAAGCTTTAAAGATCCAATTATAGATTGATGCGAGCTGGAACATCTATTTTGACAAGACAATCAAAGAGTTTGGTTTCTCACAAAATATGGATGAACCATGTGTTTACAAGAAGGTCAGTGGGAGTGCAATCATTTTTCTTGAGTTGTATATAGATGACATACTACTAATAGGTAACGATGTCTCTATCCTTTAGTCAATCAAGATTTAGTTGAATAAATAATTCTTTATGAAAGACCTTAGAGAAGTAACCTATACCTTAGGGATTAAGATCTATAGAGATAGATCCAAAAAGTTAATTAGTCTTTCATAGTCTATGTATATAGATAAAATGCTATCTTATATACAAGACTCGATATAGCATTTGCTCTAACTATCATGAGTAGATTCTAATCCAATTATGGAGTGGAACATTAAGTGGCTATTGAGAATATCCTTAAGTACTTGAGAAGGACTAAGGATTTATTCTTGGTTTATAGAGAATGAGATATATAGGTTAGCAGGCATACTGATGCCAGCTTTTAATTCGATAAGGATGACTATAAATCTCAATTTGGATATCTATACATTTTGTATAGAGGAGCAATTATTTGAAAGAGTTCTAAATAAAATATGATTATGGATTTTGCCATCGAAGTTGAGTACATAGTAGCTTCAGATGTAGCTAAAGAAGCCATCTGGATTATGAAGTTCATTTATGAACTTGGAGTGGTTCCAAGCATTATTGATCCAATACAATTGTGACAACAATGAGGCTATTGCATAAGCTCGAGAACCACAGTCTCATCAGTGATCCTAACATGTACTTCAGTGTTACCATCTGAGTAGAGAGATAATCAATAAATAAGATGTGAAAATTGAAAAGGTCCCCACATATTAGAACATAGTTAGTCCTCTCACAAGGGAAGTTTGATCAACATGTAAATACAATGGGCATTAAGTGCATAGGTGATTGGCTCTAGAGCGAGTGGGAGATTGTTAGATGTATACCCTAGAGCTTATGTAATAAGGTTATATTTATGTGTTTAAACCTTGTGAATTAACATAAAAGGCATTTCTTTTTATATCATGGTACTTTGATATATTACTTATAATTGTTTGCAATATCTTAACCATGTTATAAAGTCCCTAGTATAAAATCATAATGCAGAGGAAATCATGAAGTGTTCATGATGTGAGATTCTTAGTGCATGCAAATGTGATATACCTAAATATCCTTGATCATAGTATTAACAAGATGGGACATTGTTAATACGGATAGATCAGCGTATGTTATATTTCTTGATTGGATCAAATAATAGTTCTCACAAGCTATAAGTATAGAGATGCTTGGAGTTAGCATATGGATGCTTACTTAGGAAGTAAGTACATTAGAGACCTACCATGAGATCTTCATATGGATACTTAATCTATGCCAGTGAAAGTATCTTATCATATTAGTTGTGCAAGTATCTTTAGACCTAAGATCACTAACTATCTTCATTATCGAGTGGCATACTTTGACTCCAAAGCTTTTACTTTGAACAAGAAGTATACATAGTGAGGTGCTTGGGTATGGCATGACATATTTAAAGATAGGGTAGTAATCAATAAAGGATTCACCATTGTAATAACCTAAAAATTTTTACTCTCGTGAATAGTACTTCTTGATATGAATAGTGCTTTTCGAAAACTCGAGTTGCACTAAGTGTACCAACAAGGAGTATTAATTATGAGAGAATTTTGGGCAAAGTTTGAAGCCAATTCAAAGTCATTTGGATGGTTAAAAATACTAAAGAACATTTTACGATAATGTCCTATGAATAGTGCCGCAGATAAACCTGAACCATAAAATAATTCAAAAGTTGCTCAAGATAATCTAAAAATATTACAACCTGACAATTAAATATTCTAAATAGTCCATTGGACTTGGAATCAAAATTTTCTGATATCGAAAATATTTTTACTTAATTTTCGGGAAATAAAATATAGTAATTTTTTAGGTTTCTTTCATTTTTCGGGCTCGAGGTTTTAAGAGAATTCAGAGGAGGAATTTATCTAATTTTCGAGATAAAATTAAGGGAATTTTAGTTTTTTGAGAGGGGATAAATATTTTATGATATTTAGGGAAAATAATTTTTAAAAATTATAAATACCCAATTCCCTCCACTTTGACCCCATTTCCCTCTCTCTTTCCCTCCCAAAGCCTACACCCATTCTTCTCTCCCTTTCCTCTTTTTATTTTTTCCTACACCCATACCCATAATCAAAATCTTGTTTTGAAGGGTAGAGCATCCCAAAAGGAACCCATGGACACTAAAAAACCTGATTTTGGTGGAGTAACTCAAGAGGAATCGTGATTTCCCTCCCGAGGTAAATGGTACACATTCAAAAATTAGGTGAAAACTTGAACCGAGCTTCTCGAGATAAGAAAAAGGCTTAGGAGAGTATCAGGTGTCCCGAATAACCTATCTCGATATGTGTGATCACATTAATTTGATTGAAATGTATGAAAATCTATTATGGACATTTATGGCATAAATTGGCATTTAATGTAATAATGAGTAATAAATGCATTTTGGGCATGAATGACATTAATGGCTGATGAATGGATGTAATGTCCTAGCTTAGACTGTGTTATGCATGCGTGATACATATTTATGGTGAAATCAAAAAATGAATGCTTTATGTAAAATTGTGCATTTAGCATGTTGTATGTGGTTAATGTGCACATGTGTACGTATAATTAATGGATGTTTATATATGGCATGAATAAGATGCTAAAGGTGAAAATAGGTGGCCGAATAGTCAATATATGATTGTATGCACCTATATATAACATTATGGCTAAAATGCACCATTAAGGCATGTTAATGCATGTATGACCATAAATGATGGCTTTGCATTAAAGGATGCAACTTGAGCATCCATATATGTTGTATGATGATTAAAATAAATTATGCATGTGATATGGTGGCCTTACACATTAGAGGCCGAAACTCCATATATGTGAACCGTATGGGCAATTTATGACTTATGTATGTGAATGACTTGAATAGCATGTTTTGGTGTTTAAATGCCGTTCTGAGTGTGCACATGTGATGACTAGAATGTGTGTATGCTTAATGATGGCCAAATGCATTAAATGAGTGAATGGTGTGAATTTGGCACCTTTATGGGTATAAATGCATATCTGAGTAATGAAACATAAAGATGACTAATATGTGAATGTGAGAAGCATGGTATGTTTATTTGTATGGGTATAGGCTATAGGAAGTAGCCGAATGCCATTTTGTTTCGAGTATATGTGTTTACCCTCTAATAGACACTAAAGGTAGATAAATCGTTAAATACCGATATTATGGGTAAAATGACAAGTAATGCAAAATGTAATCATTGTGCATAACCGTGATGCATTAGACATTATATTGCATGTTAATGATGAATGTAATGGTATAATATGTGATTATGATGTCAGATGATATTTCTAGCTTTTACACCTAGGCAATGTACCCTTTTGGTGTTTTTGAGCTTATGTAAGCCTAATTTTTCTATGCTATGTATTATGTGACACATGCTACTTAGCATGAGAGTTTAGGCCTTGCTGATATGGGAAATGGCCAATGTGAATAGTTTATGCAATTTGAGACATAAACAATGTTATACATTTAAAATGGTTAAAATGAGATAATTGACAAGTTTAATGATGCCCATACAGTTAGACAACCTAGTGTGGATAGGTTGATCATTAATTAGGATTTAGCAACTATGATGTTTACCTTTGGGTATAAGACCTACGGGTCAATGTTTAAGTGTCGATAGGCATGAGGCTTTTGAGCCAATGTTTATCACCTTCAGTTGTAAGGCCTACGGGCCAATGTGTTTTCATATCTATGGATACTAGCACCTTTAGGTGTAAGGCCTTTGAGCCAATGATATCCACTATCCAGCCTTAGATAGTTGTCTCTTTAGTATGGGCATGAGTTAAACATAAAATAAGGATAATTGTGATACAAGTATAAGTTAAAAGTAAAATAATGTTATTTGTGGCTTGAATGATGCGTTATGTGTGACATTGGTAATTTTTGACATAATGTCAGGTTAAACCTATTAATATGATATAGGCAGTATAATGTAGAGTTTAATACTCATAAATTGATGTATTGATGTATATAGGGTTACAAAACCTGAACATGTGATATTAGTGCTTATGTATGGTTATGGGTCAAAACGCATGTTGTTATTCTCGCTATAATGCATAATGGAGTATGGGTATGCTTTTTACCAATATATGAATATTTTATGTGTATGGTTGATTTTTATTTATGTTGAGAGTATTTATGTTGTGACGATAGACATAATATGACTTTTATGCTTTTAAAGGTAAGTATATGCTACTATTGCATAATTATGTGATATTCATAATGTGTGCCTATGTATGATAGTAAATGATTCACTTGAGATGTATTGCATAAATATATGCTTAAACTAACATTTTCAAAGTTAAAGTGATTACACCACTAAGCAAAAGCTTAGCACATTGCTTGTTTTCAATGTATAAGTAACAGAGCAGCAAATTAGAGTCAAAGCTTCTACCCCACAGAAGAACACAAGGGTACCCTTCTTGGGTACTTTTGGTTTCTTTTTGTAAAATAATGTTGATGTCAATATTATTAGTGTTGCTCTTGTGATTTTAGAGGGATTGAGCCTAATCTATAAGTTATAGGTTGGTTTTGTAACTAAAACTATATTATTGTAAAAGCTTTATTTTCCTCGCATGGATTGTGTGATAACTCGTGCGAATGTTATCTAATGTTGAGCTTGAGGCTCTGTGTTTTTTTCTAATGAGTTTAAAGGGTCATAAGGACCTATTTGGAGTTAAGATGTGTTGTATCTCTTTATAAAAGTGTTTTTAACATGTTTACTATTTGGAAAATGTCCTGATACAGTCAGTAGGCTGTCAAATTTTTGACATGATGACCCCATTAGTTGCCTCATAAAGTGTGCTAAATGGTTTTTAGTGTTTTTACAACTCCATAAGTAAAGAAATTATTTAATTAATAAAAGTTTTAATTGTTTGGGTCTTTATGGGTAGCAAAATCAAATATCAGTATACGTGTGTGCTCCCTATTTGAGTCTATTGTATGGGTTGAGTAGACGGTGTCATAACCACCCTAGATTATAGTGGGGAGTTTATCTGACAATTCTAATGAGTAATCTTTCTTTTGGAATCTTTGGCTTAAGTAAGAT
This sequence comes from Hura crepitans, assembly GCA_948208565.1. NCBI lineage: Eukaryota > Viridiplantae > Streptophyta > Magnoliopsida > Malpighiales > Euphorbiaceae > Hura > Hura crepitans. The sequence continues at coordinate 1,705 of CANXYI012290592.1, read as the reverse complement.
GCCATGTGCAAATGGGATTCACAAAGGGAATTTTTTGAATAAAGGTGAAATTATCATAACAATATGTCTAGGGCTTAATTAGACATACTTAGCTAAGCTTTTAGTTGACATAAATCCATACTTTAAACTGGATGGGATAAAAGATAGTGAAAGGAGTTTGTTGCACCGTAACTATATTTAGAAGGGTTAAGTCAAACCACTTTACTTTCCAGCACTTAGGTAGTCATGATGCATGCTAGATGTCTCTCTTGACTTGTGTACAAGTGATATTTCAATTATTGAATTGATATTGAATCAATAAGATTTAATCTATAGAGTCCTAGTTGGACTAGGACTCTAGTTCATTGTGTAATGCTAAGCTATTTTGGAAACTCATAGGGTTACACACATAAAAGAAGTTTGAGGAAGATTCAATGAGATTGAATGTTCTAATGATATGAGATATCATTGGAAGATGAATTAAGAAGAAGAAATAAGTAAATGGGCTTGGGGCCTATTTGCAAATGAGAAGTCGAGAAAATTAGGGTTTTTTTTTTAAAATAAGGGTTTTTGGATTTAGGCCTTGTTAAGCCCAAATTTTAATTTTCTTACATCTAATTTTTTATGGGCTTTTAAAAGGTTTAAAAGGCATTAAATTAGAGTAAATATTAATCTAAAATGGGGTCTAGGAGTGCTACATAGGATTAATGAAAGTAGGGCCAAAGTAGATTGCACATAAGCCCATTAAAGAGCTTATATGCATAAGACAGAAAGGGGCGAATTGGTGGGTCAATTTTAGTATGACTTAGGGGTAATTTTAAGTGTCAAAATCTGACCAAAAAAGGATTTATTTAAATTATAAATAACCCTTATAGATATAGCCACCATACATGTATTTTCTATAGTAGAAATTGTCGTATAGAATAATTGAAAACATATAAATTTCTTCTTCTTCCTTCATCTGCTTGAAAATCCTACTAGAACTTGGATTTTCAAGTTGCTCTCTTCTAAGAACTTCTTCTATGGATTACCTTAGAGGTGTTCTCAACTGAGGATCACTGTTGTTTGTGACAACCCATGAGAAGAACAAAAGAAAAGGAAAGCTATATATTGGAATCACGTAGAGAATTTATGGTAAATTCTTATTCTGTGATTTCCTCTAATATAAATAATTTTGTTTTTCAATTTTTGATAGTTCTAATCTTTTTTAGGGTTTCATGAATGTTTTATTTCCACTACACATGAGTCCATGGAAACTAATAGTTTTGAGATTCGAATACTATCAACTGAGAATTAAGGAATTTGATATTCCTAAAATAGCTTTTCATACTAGGTATAGACACTATGAATTCTTGGTGTTGCTATTTGGACTTACCAATGCCTCTGTAGCATTCATGGACCTGATGAACTAAATATTTAAACCATATCTAGATCAATTCATGGTGGTTTTTATTGATAATATCTTGGTGTACTAAAAAACCAAGGAAGAACATGAGCAGCATTTAAGGTTAGTTTTGCAAACTCTAAGGGAGAAACAAATATATGCCAAGTTAAGATAAATATGAATTTTGGTTGAATGAAGTGGCCTTCCTAGGACACATTACTTCAGTCAATGGCATTAGAGTATACCCAAGCAAGATTAAGGCTGTGTTAGAGTGGAGACCTCCTAGAAATGTAATAGAAATTCGGAGTTTCTTGGGACTAGCTAGTATATAGGCGATTTGTT
>CANXYI012290572.1:0-10720 GCA_948208565.1 Hura crepitans | reverse complement strand
TATTACAATGCACATATCATGTAGGTTAAGCATTTATCCATCTCATTTACAATATGGTCATATCACGCCAAAAATGGCATTTATTGATATTATGTTTTATATAGCGTATATCATGTGCACATAGCATTTCACATGTTCAAGTGGCATTCAACCACCCTCAAAGTCACATACATCCACATGAATCTCTACACAACAATAGCTATGTTGTTAGCATTTCATGAACCATGTATGTACTCATGATGCCTTACATATGGTATAAACACATATATATGCACATACACCTTCTCAAGGCCATTCAACCTCCATATAAGTGCACACATAGCATGCCTTAACTCATACTTGATATACATTGCACAATTTAACATCCCAACCATTTTTGTTGCATTAAATCCTCTTAATTGCATTAAAGGCAAAATTTACATATTATGTCAAATTTACACATAAACATTTATTCATGCATTTCAAACATATTAAAATGATTACATGTACTTAATGACATCATGTGGTACACCTAAAGTCATCTCATGCCTTTCCTTTGCCCCGAGAATCACAGATTGACATTTTGCCTACAAGTTCAAATGGTTAAGATTTAGCAAAAATCATATAAAATCACACGGGCTCTAAAAAATCAAAACAAGGACATTAAATGACTTTTGGGTATGTAACAAACATGGGAAAAATGTAGGAACTACAAAATTCTTACCTGAATGAAAAATGCTCACTATTCACCTCAAGTTTCTTTACGCAATTTCTTTAGAACTGCTTCGCCAAACCGGGTCATTTTGGTGCCTATGGAAAGCTATTGACAAAAGCTTTTCATTTATCATAATTTTTAGAGGTGGGTGGTGTGAAATAAAGAAGAAAAAGAGAAGAGATGGGCTAGTATTGGTGTTGGCATTGAGAGGAATAGAAAAGAGAAAAAGAAAAGAAAAGAAATGAAAGGAAAAATGAGAAAGAAAAGAAAAAAATTGAGTATTTATAGTTTTTGAGTTATTAAATTTTTCCTTCCTTTTGGGTTCCCTTCTTAGGAATCTGAATTAAACAATTAAAACCTCTAAAATTAGATAAATAAAGGTTCTATAGGTCACCAAAATCTTGTGTTCAGAAAATGAAGGGAACTGGGAAAAACAACTTAATTACTCAATTAAAAACTCAAAAGAATTACTTCTCGATATCTCAAAATTCCTATTCCAATGCAAATAGACTTGTCAGAATATTTAAGTATCAGGTTGTATAATTCTTGAATTATTTTGAGTAACTTTTTATTTATTTTATAGTTCAGCTTTACCTATGGTATTATTCACAAGACACTGAAGCAAAATCTTGTTTATAATTTTTAGCCATCCAAATGACTTTGGATTGACTTCAAACATCACCTAAAATTCTCTCATAATTAATTCTCCCTGATGGACTACTTAGTGCAACTTGAGTTTTGAGAAATATTATTCATCTTGAGAAAGTACTATTTATGAGAGTCGGGATTTTTGGGTCGTTACATTTCTTCCCCTCTTAAGATAAATGTCATCCCTGATATACTTGGATCAAAGAGATGTGGATACTACTCTTTTATCTGTACCTCACTTTCCCATGTTACTTCCTTAATGTCGTGATGTCTCTACTGTATTTTCACTAATAGCATGATCTTATTCCATAATTCGTTGACCTCTCTAGCTAAGATACCCACGAGTTCTTCCTTATAAGATAAATCTGGTCGTATCTCTACTTCTCCGATTGTTAACACATGTGAGGGGTCCGATATATACCACCTCAACATCAATACATGGAACACATCATGTATTTGCTATAGTTCTGGAGGCAAAGCTAATCGATAGGCCAATAGACCCACACACTTTATAATCTCGTATGGTCCAATAAACCTCAGACTTAGCTTCCCTTTCTTACTAAACCTTAACACCTTCTTTCATGGAGATACCTTAAGGAACACTTTGTTGCCGACTTTATACTCTATATCCCCTCTTTTTATATCCACATAGGACTTCTATCTATCTGAAGCAACTTTTAGCCTCTCTCTAATAATCTTCACCTTCTCCTTGGCATTCTTGACTAAATTTGGTCCCATAAGGTTGTGCTCGGTTAACTCGCTCTAACATAATAGAGTCTAGCATTGCCTCCCTTACAAGACCTCATACGGTGCCACACAAAGGGTCGCCTGGTGACTATTGTTTTATGCTAACTCTGCAAAAGGGATATACTTATCCTAACTACCTTTAAGCTCTATGGCATATGCTCAGAGTATATCTTTAAGCACATAAATAATCCTTTCTGACTAGCCATCCATCTGAGGATGAAAAGTAGTGCTCAAGCTAAGCCTCGTCCCTAAAGTAGTTTAGAGTTTCCTCTAAAACCTCAATGTAAAATAGGGATCTCTATCCGATATAATAGATGAAGGCACACTGTGTAGCCTTATGATCTCATCAATATATAGCTCAGCTAGCCTCTTTAATAAGAAATCCTTCCTTACTGGTATAAAGTGAGCTAACTTGGTTAATGTATCAATCATTACCCATACCATATCATACACGTTCCTTATCAATGGTAGCCTAAGCATAAAATCCATAGTGACTTTATCCCATTCCCACTCTAGTGTTACTATGGGATGAAGCAATCTAGAAGGAACTTCATGCTCAACCTTCACTTGATGACAAGTGAGGCATCTAATCATAAAATCTACCATATCCTTCTTTATACATGGCCACCAATAAGCCATCTTTAGGTCCTAGTACATCTTTATATTGCTAAGATGCATCGTATAAGGTGCACTATACACTTCTTGTAGAATCTGCTGTCTCAGCTTTTCCTTGTCTAGCACACATAAATGATCATAATAATACAAATACCTACCTTCCTTAATCATGAACTCAGTCGTCTTCCCCTCTTGGATAATACTCATGATACTCAAAAGCCATTGGTCACCTTTTTTGTGAATCTTTAATTATCTAAACTAACCTTTACTATACATGCAACTTAGCTAACAGACCACCATCATTTTATAGCTTCAAGCTGATGCTTATAGCCTTCAAGACTAACATGAGCTTTCTACTTAAGGCTTTTGCAACAATATTCACTTTTCTAGGATAGTAGTCAATAAAGCAATCATAGTCCTTAATAAACTCCATCCATCTCCTCTACCTTAAGTTAAGCTCCTTCTATGTTGATAGATACTTCAAACTCCTATAGTCCATGTAGATGTAAGACTTCTCCCTATAAAGATAGTGCCTCCATATATTTAGAGCAAACACAATGGTTGTAAGCTCTAAATCATATGTCAAGCAATTTTTCTCATATGGATTTAACTATTGGGAAGCGTAGGCAACCACTTTGGCCCCTTGCATGAGAACACAGCCTAACCCATTTAATAAGGCAACACTGTAGATAGTGAACTCTTTCACTATCTCCGGATGTACCAAGATTGGCATCTCTATTAACATACTTTTGAGCTTGTAAAAGCTCTCCTAACTCTTGCTATTCCATTTGAATGACACATCCTTCTTTAGAAGATGTGTCATAGAAGATGCAATCAATGAAAACCCCTTGACAAACCTTCTATAATACCTGACTAATCCTAAGAAACTCTGAATCTCAATCATGTTCCTCAGTGGTTTCCACTCTCTAACTACTTGAATCTTGCCTATATCAAATCTTATACCTTCTATCAATGCTATGTATCCTAAAAATGTTACCTTATCTTGCAAAAACTCATAGTTACTAAGCTTGGCATAGAGTTTCTCATCTCCCAAAATTTGAAGAACTATTCGTAAATGCCTTATGTAATAATCTCTATTCTTAGAGTACACAAGAATGTAATCTATAAGGACCACCACGAACTGATCTAGAAATGGTCTAAAGATCCTATTCATGAGGTCTATGAATGCCACCAGTGTATTAGTCAAATCGAATGGCATCACAAGGAACTCATAGTGACCATATCTAGTTTAAAAGGTTGTCTTATGTATATCCACTTCCTTCACTCTCAATTCATAGCACCCGGATCTAAGGTCAATCTTAGAGAAGACACTTGCTCCTCTAAGTTGGTAAAAAAGATCGTCGATCAATGGTAAAGGGTACTTGTTCTTGATTGTGACTTTTTTTAACTGCTTGTAGTCTACACAATATCTCAAAGAACCATCTTTCTTTTTGACAAATAGGATCGGTGCTCCCCAAAGAGAAACACTCAGTTTAATAAAACCTTTGTCAAAGAGGTCTTACAACTAAACCTTCAACTCTATCAACTCCACTGGAGCCATTCGATACAAAACTATAGACACTAATGTTGTTCTTGGCATAACCTCAATCCTAAACTCTAACTCCCATTCTAGTGGCAAACCTAGAAGTTAATATGGGAAAATGTCTCTGAACTTTGCCACTACCGATATCTCACTTGCTTCTGATGCTTCCTTTCGGGTGTCAACCACATAAGTAAGATAAGCTTCACAACCCTTTCGTATCAACCTTCTACCTACAACTACTGACACTATATTGGTTGTGAAATCTGATTATTCACTTCTTACTATCACTTTAGACCCATTATTATCTAATAATGTGATCCTCTTCCTCGTATAGTCCACTATGGCATGATACTTAGACTCCCAGTTCATGCATAAGATAAGATCAAACTCATTCAATGATAATTCAATGAGATCCGCTATGAAAATATGTCATTGTATTGACATATGATAGTTTATATAAACCTTGTTAACTATGAGGTCCTATCCAATCGGATTGCTAACCATCATGTCAAAACCAAGGTCATTTAACTCTAACCCCTGATCTAAAACTTGTGTTGTGCATATATAACTATGTGTAGATCCTAGTTCTATCAGTGCTAAAGTAGGTAAATCGAAGATATGTAATATACACACTATAACATTTGTAGCCTTTACCTCTTCATGTGTTCTAATGGTGTACTACCTCACCGGAGCTCTGCTCTTCGACTTGTCTCTCTAGCTTACCCCAACTCTATTCCTAATCTCTCTCTGGTCCTGCCTATACGATGACTTTTATGGCCTCCTAGGATAATCTTTACAAAGATGATCTTTGGCACCATAACTCCAGCAAATATCCTATAATGTCTTCCAACACACTCCCTTGTACATCCTATGACAAATCTCGTACTGCTGTCAAAGCACTAACTACTATAGATCTAGGGACACCTAAAGTTTGCATCTATTACTTAGACTATGATCTAGATCCCTAGCCTAATCTCTGACTCTACTTATTCTTTCTATCTTTTCAACTCTTATACTATTGACTTTTTTGCTTCTTGTATGTGTTATACACAGAATTGCCCTATCCTTGGCTATATGACCACTTTTTGAAGCTATCTTGCTTCTATCTCAACTGCCCAATCATCTTTATTGTCTGACATATATCTATGAAAGTTGAGAAGTCTCAGATCCTCATCTACCCAACTTGGTACCTAATGTCCAAGTTTAACCCCTTTTCAAACCTTTTACACTTATCCTCTTCTATAGCAACAACTACCTTAGCATAACAGCTTAATCGTGCAAACTCTTTCTCATACTTAGCTATAGTCTGATGCCCTTGCTTAAGATCCATTAATTCTTGGTACTTTTGGTCCAGTTAATACACTGAGATGTACTTCTTCTTAAACTCCCTCATGAAAAACTCCCAAGTCATATCCTCTACTGCTTTATGCTCCGTCATGGTTTTCCACCACTTTAGTGCCTACTCTAATAGCATAATGATGGCACACACTATATACTCATCAGGACGGCATCTAAGCTACTGCATAATCCTGACTGTTAAGTCTAAACAAACTTATCTCGACAAAAATCATCCTCCTCAACTCCTTTGATGAACTTTACCCCATTTTTTAATAGCTGCTCTCTGTAGGTTCTCTAAAATGATTGCAAATCTTAGGGTATAGGAGGTGGAATTACCTAATGTGTTGTAGTAACTGCAATAGCAGTAACCACAGTAGTCGTAGTAGCAATTGTTGCCTATCTCACTATATCAAGCATAGTCTCCAACCAAACTAGTAGGTTTTACTACCCGAGTGCGGCACGTCCAGCATCACTAGGAGTTATACTCATAGATCGAGCACCCCCTTGTGCTACTATGGTAAAAGCATGGCTCTCTACCTCTTTTTCCACATCTCAAGTTATATTATGACTTATCTTTATGCCTGTAAGCAAGAAAGATAGATTATAAGCCACCACATATAAAGTATAATGATGTAAACATTTTGCACACTATAGTACTCTTGTGTAACCCATAGGTCTAGAGGAAATCCTAAAACTGGCTCTGATATCGATTAAATATGATACCTGCCACCCATTCCATACATTAGATTGAATACCTAATGTGTACAACACATAATGATATCCAAAATTTGTATACAAAAACCCGTTCTAATTAAAACTTTTTATTACTTAAGACATTTTAATACTAAAGAAGATGTAAAAAAAGAGAAAATAGTTTTGGCATGCGTTACATGGTAACAAGTGGCACTATCATGCCATAATTTTAGCAGCATAATGGTTGCACCGGGATAGTTTCCTGAATAGTACCTGCTTTTAGAAACTTTTTTAATCAAGGTAAAACAATTCCTCAACCACTTGGGTCCTCTTGACCCTCAAAACTCATTAAAAGGACATATCACATAAAACAAAGCCTCAGGCTCGCCAAACCATTATATAAAAACTCAATAGGGCCTCATGCACCCTTTGTAGCACTCATTACATATAGAAGCAAGAGATATCATACAAGTTATACAATGTAATTTAAAATAATGTATTAAAGGTTTACAAAATTGTAAAACACTTAAAGTTACAAAACCAAACTAGTTTACACAGATTAGGCTCAATCCCTCTATTGGATCACAAGAGTACTATAAATGCTATTTCATCATTATACATTTACAAAAGAAAAAAAAATTACCCAGAGTGCAATTCTTGGCCTCCTTTATAGTGCAGAGGATATGAATTAAACATGCATTGCAAAAATAAGCAATACGATAAGCATAATGCTTAGTGGTGTCATCATTTTAACATGCACACTTATATTTTATTAGACATGTATTAAACATGCATTAGCAATAGACATTATGTTGAAATAACTTACATGTCACACAACATACATTAAGCATATGATATAACATATACATATTCCTATACAGCGTAGAGTAAGCAATAGGCATAAGAATATAATCAACACACAGTCAGTATAACAATCCGTATGATATAAACTCATGTATGTATTTTATCATGTACGCCTAACCTATAAGCATATAAAATGTATCCACATGTCATAATTTATATACATGCCATGAAATTGAGATCATATGTCAAGTTATGTTACTCTATCATTAAGTATGATAGTTATTAGTTTAATTAATGCCTATACTACTAAGACAACTATCCAAGGCAAGATAGCATATATATAGTATCATGCTCGAAGGCTCACTATATCATGCCCAAAGGCTTATGGTATCATGCCTAAAGGCTCATGGTATTATGCTCGAAGGCTTACGGTATAATGCCCGAAGGCTAGTGCTCGTCAGCACAACAAAGTGACCCCTAGGTCTTATATTGGAATGTATGCTAGCAGCTGCTAATATCCTAGTTGATTGATTAACCTATCCAAACTAGTTTGTCTAGTGGTATAGGCATAACTAAACTGATCATGTTTTGCCATTTTAGTTTTTATTAATAAACATGGCATTATTACTTAGTTTAACATATGCATTATAGGTTTATACTTATTACTATGTACATATATCACATAAATCAATAGCATATAGCAAGGCCTGTAACTCACATTCATGTCATATATCACGAAAAGGAGTTATGTCTCTAACTTAAACTTATATATACACATAAACACATAAACTTCTCATTTTTACTTTTATACACCCATACACACTAACATATGCATTATCAACACGTTCATGCCATACTCCCGTATAATCAAGCATTACTCCCTTAAGTACATAACTCAGGTTTCTCGTATGGACAGTTCAAACATATGGCCACATTTTATGCAAAACCACTTATCAAGACTCACTCTATGCATTACATGGCTTAACCATATCACAAGGCCAAAACACATGTCATATCATATCTTCACACTTCATAAAAAATGCATTAACGTCCTAAAACATGTCCATCACTTAATTTTTTAATATAGCATGATTTAGCCACTTAGCATATCATACGCAACTTATATGACTACCAAGAATCACATATAAGCACAACATAAGCAAATTACATCTAATCACATTTTATAGCAGTCACACATATATATACTACAATGAATATATCATATAAGTTAGGCATTTATCCATCTCATTTATAATATGGTCACATCATGCCAAAAATGGCATTTACTGATATTACATTTTATATAATGTATATCATGTGCACATAGCATTTCACATGTCCAAGTGGCATTTGGCTACCCTCAAAGTCATATACATGCACATGAATCTCTACACAACATTAGCTGTGCCATTAGCATTTCATAACCATATGTACTCATTATGCCTTACATATGGCATAAATGCATATATATGCACATAAATCTTCTCAAGGTCATTCAACCTCCACATACGCACACACATAGCATGTCTTAACTCATACTTGATATACATTACATGATTTAACATCCCAACCATTTATGTTGCATTAAATCCTATTAATTACTTTTAAAGGTAAAAGTTACATATTATGTCAAATTTACACATAAACATTTATTCATACATTTTAAACATATTAATGTGATTACATGTACTTAATGATGTTGCGTGGTATGCCTGAAGCCGTCTCATGCCTTTCCTTCACCCCGGGAATCACAAATTGATGTTTTGCCTACAAGTTCAAATGGTCAAGATTTAGCAAAAGTCATTTAAAATCACACGAACTCCAAAAAATCAAAATGAGGACATTAAATGACTCTTGGGCATGTAACAAACATAGGTAAAATGTTAGAACTTGAAAATTTTTACCCGAATGAAAAATGCTTACTATTCAGCTCAAGTTTCTCTACACGATTTCTCCTGAACCACTTCATGAAATTGGGTGATTTTGGTGTTTGTGGAAAGCTCTCTACACAAGCTTTCCATCTATCACATTTTTATGAGGTGGGTGATGTCAAATGAAGGAGAAAAAAAGAGGGGAGGGGCTTGTATTGGTACTAGCATTGAGAGCAAAAGAAAAGAGAAAAAGAAAAGAAAAGAAAAGAAAGGAAAAATGAGAAAAAAAAGAAAGAAATTAAGTATTTATAGTTTTTGGGTTATTAAATTTTTCCTTTCTTTTAGATTTATTTTTGCCCCTCTTGGCAATCCAAATTAAATAATTTATGCCTCAAAAAATTACATAAATGAAGGTTCTATAGGTCACCAAAATCTCGAGTTTGAAAAATGAATGGAATTGGTAAAAAAACCCTAATTACTCAATTAAAAATTCAAAAGAATTGCTTCCCAATATCAAAAAATTATGATTTCAATGCCAATAGAATCATCGAAATATTTATGTATTAGGTTGTACAATTCTTGAATTATTTTGAGCAACTTTTTGTTTTATTTTATTGTTTAGCTTTGCTTATGGCACTATTCATAAGACATTGTCACAAAATCTTGTTTATCATTTTTAGCCATCTAGATGACTTTAGATTGACTTCAAACTTCATCCAAAATTCTCTCATAATTAATTCTCCCTGATGGACTGCTTAGTGCGACTCAAGTTTTGAGAAACACTATTCATCTCGAGAAGTACTATTCATGAGAGTTGGGATTTTCAAGTCATTACACATTTTGCATAGTTTATGCCATTTAAATGATGAATGATATTGAGTATGCATTGTTTGCATTCTTTTTAACCACGGATAGCATGTGTAAATGACATTTAGTGTACTATATAACAATATATGCAATGTGCATGTTATTTTCTTCATAATAGATGATACATATGTTGGAGTCCATGACCTTATACATAGTGAAAAATTAATAGCCATAGATCCTAATAATGAGATGATTTGTCAAAAAAAAAATCAAAACATGCAGTAAAGGAAAAGGATTTAAAAGATTTTTACCGTTTATCTTTAAAATCAATTCTTATCAATTTTCTTCACACCGGGTGGTCAAAAACCATAGTGTTCCAGTACGGAGCATCTATATGATATCCAAACCAAAATAGAGAGACAAGAACTCACAAAGAGAAGAATAGAAAAAATCTAAAAGCCTGAGGCTATGGGCAATTAGATATTTCAAAAAGAAGGGAGGAAGTAAAAAATAATTTTCTATTTAGTGGCTCTTTTTATGTCTCACCCAAAATCTTACTTTAGTAGGGTTTTTATACACTTTTAATAACTATTCTAGGTCAATAATTATGGTCCCTTTTAACTCTTAAAAGGCTAACCTAAGTTGGGCTTTTAATTAAATCAAATAAAGGCCTAAAATTGCTTCCTTCTTATGCTTTTGCATTGGGCTAAAAATAAGATTTTTATACAAACTCTTGGCTCCAAGCCCAATGCAACCTTTTTCTCTTATTTTATTTATTCTAATGACATCAAATTCCATCTAATAATCTATAATTTCACCTCATCCTCCATATCATATAGGTGTGTAACCCTATGGGCTTCTAAAGCACATTGGCAACACACAGTGAATCAAAGTCCAAATTGGATCGGGACTCTGTGATTTAATCTAATTAAATCATTGTTAATTCTCAATTAATAAATT
>CANXYI012290527.1:0-10827 GCA_948208565.1 Hura crepitans | reverse complement strand
CCCACAAGTTGTGAGAACAACTGTTTGACGTAGTCAATGAGTATAACATGTGTTAATCTATCCGAATTAACAATATCCCATCTTGTTAATACAATGATAGGGTAATTTAGGTATTATCATATTTGTATACAATAAGCATCTGGCATCATGAACTCTTTCATGATTACTTCTATATTGTGATCATATACCAGAGACTTTTATTATGTAGTTTAAGATTAATTATCAATCAAATGAATGAACATAAGCACTATGTAATAAAAAATGCCATAAGAGTAATAAATGATGTTCACATGTTACATGAAATGTCCCTAATACATGAGTTCTATGGCATACAACTAACAATCTCCCTCTTGTATTAGAGCCTATCACCTATACACCTAATACTTATGGTATTTACATGATGATCAAACTTGTTTTGTGACAATGCCTTAGTGAGAGGATCAATGACATTTTGATATATGGGGACTCTCTCAATCTTCAAATCTGATCTATCAACTATCTCCCTGATTAGATAGTAGTGCTCAAGAATGTGTTTGGATCATTGATGAGACCTGGTTTCTTTCACTGCATTATGGCTCCATTTTTATCACAATATAGGGTTATAGGACCAACAATAGAAGGTACCACTCCACGTTCAGTAATGAACTTCTTGATCCAAATTGCTTTTTTAGCTACCTCGAAAGCGTCTATGCACTTAGCTTCAGTTTTTGAGTTTGCAGTTATCTCTTGTTTAGAACCCTTTTAGCTAACTGCACCTCTTCTAAATATGAACACATAACTTGATCGAGATTTATAGTTGTCTTTGTCAAACTAAAAGCTGGCATTTATATACACGCTAACCTTTAAATCCCTTTTTCCATATATTAGGAACATATCATTAGTCCTTCTCAAGTATTTAAGGATTCTTGATAGGTACCAAATGTTCCTCTCTATAATTGGATTGGAATCTGCTCATCATAGATAGAGCAAATGCTACATCAAGTCTTGTACATAACATAGTATACACAATAAATACTATAGCTGATGCATATGGGATCTTACTGAAGTGTTCTATCTCCTCTTGTGCCTTTTGACACATGGACTTAAAAAGAAATTTCCCATTGATAGATCCATGCTAAACATTTTTAGCATCTTATCTATGTATGTAAACTATGAAAGACCTAGCAACCTTTTGGATCCGTCTCCATAAAACCTTATCCCCAATATATAGGTTTCCTCCTTGAGGTCTTTCATGGAGAATTTCTTGGACAACCAAATCTTTAGAGCTTGAAGAACTAAGATGTCGTTTCTTATTAGTAATATGTCATTAACATACAACACAAAGAAGGTGGTTACACTCCTATTGACATTCTTATACATATAAGGCTTATCCATGTTTTGTGAGAAACCATACTCCTTAATTGTCTCATCAAAATGGATATTCTAGCTCTTAGATGCTTGCTTCAATCCATAAATGGATTTTAGAAGCTTGCCTACCTCGTTGCTATCATTAGATGTAAAACCCTTAGGTTGTGTCATACATACCTCTCCTGAAAGATTTTGATTAAGAAAGACTGTCTTCACATCCATTTGCCAAATCTCATAATTACCTTCTATGTTGGTCTTACATGTAGGTTTTATTCCTTCAGGTGGATCAACCAAGTTCCAAACTTGGTTATCCTACATGGAATCCATCTCAAAGTCATAGCCTTTAGCCAGAATGCTGAATTTAAACTCTTCTGAGCCTTCTCAAATTAAGTAGGCTTATCCTTTATTAATGTCATGTGATGGTTCTCATTAATGAAAAATCCATATCTCTATAGAACAATATGTGTTGGTTTCTATGAATTCTTGCATAGTGAAAATTAAAGATCCATGGAACCCTAGTAAGGGTTGGGATGTCAAAAAATTGAAAATAAAAATTTGAAGAAATTACAAAACAAGATTTTATAAAAAATTCTTTATTGAATTTCCTTTGCAGCTATCACCTCACTAGGTTGTAGCAAACCACAGTGATCCTATTAGAATACCTTCAAGGTGTCCACACCAGTAGCAAGATTATTAAGAACTCAACAATAGGGTGCGCAGGTGATTTTTATTTTTAGATGCTAGTAAAGAATAAAAAATAAGAAGAAGCAAAGAGAGGAGAAGGCTTGAAATTGCATGAAAGAGGGTATAGAGGCTCTTTATCTTTCATGCCAATTATAAAGGGTATTTCTATCTTTTTTATAATTAGTTAATTTAGACCTAATAATGCCTAAAAGGTTGAATAAATATAAGCCCCTTTAATTAATTAAAAAGGCCCAAAATTGGCCCCATTACTTAATACACTTAATTGGTCTTTAATTAAAATTTTAAGTAATTCTTCTAGGCTCTAAGCCCAATAAGCTATCTTTTTTTTAATTATTCTTATTTAATGACATCTAATATCATTAAATACTATGTATTTTTACCTCAATAACTCACTTCTATTAGTGTGTGACCCTGTGGGCTTTTAGAGCACGTTGGCATTATAATAGTGAATTAGAATCCTAATAGAACTGTAATTCTATGATTTAATCCAATTAAATTATTATTAAATCCATTAATAAATTCACTGTTGTACAAGTTATCAGAGTCTTCTAGCAAAGCATAATGACTACCAAAGTGTCAAAAAGTCAAGTGGTTTGACTTAACCCTTCCATATTTAGTTACTGTACAATAAACTTCTTTCACCATTCTTTATCTCATCTAGGTTTGAGTATGAACTTGTGTCAATTCAATCCTTAATTAAGTATGTCTAATTAAGCCCTGAACATGTTGTTCTTACAACATTTATTTTTATTTTCAAAATGCCCTTATGAATCCTATTCACATTGCATTTCACTCTAGCAAGAGATTCCTGAATAAAGATAATTACTTAGAATTATGAGATAACCTCTCCTTAAATGATATAGGGTGGTGAATCCTCTATTGAACACTTAACTTCCTTTAAGTACCTCATGCTATACCCAACCTCTTTGCTATGCATATCTCGTGATTAGAGGTAAAAGCACTAGAGTCAAAATATAACACTTGATACTTAAGATAGTTAGCGAGCTCAGGTCTAAGGATATTTGCATAACTGATATGATAAGATCTTTATTCATTGACATAAATCATTTATCCATATGAAAGATCTCATGGTTAGTCCCCATTGTACTTGTTTCCCAAATGAGCATCCACATGTTAACTCCGAGCATCTTATGCCCATAGCTTGTGAGAACTACTGCTTAACCCAGTCAAAGAGTACAACATGTGCTAGTCTACCCATATTAACAATGTCCCATCTTGTTAATGCTATGTCTAGTGGTAATTTTGGTTTTATCACCATTGCATACAATAAACATCTCACATCATGAACTTCTTCACAATTACCTTTGTACTGTGATTATACTAGGGACTTTAATGCACAGTTTAAGATTAAAATCAAACAAATGAATAAACATTATGCTCTATGCAATAAATAAATGTAATATATGATTATTAAATGCTGTTTACATGTTACATGAAATATCCTTATTATCCAAGCTCTAGGGCATACCACTAACAATCTCTCACTTGCACTAGAGCCAATCATGTCACACCCTGACTTTCGATTTGATTTTTCTTGAAGATAGAATTGTAATAAGGATAAAATTAGGGAATGAAATGTATGTACGGATCAAGTAGAGTCAATTGGCATGAGCAATGGAGCGAAAATCGAGTAGAAGGCAAAATGGTAATTCCTAATTTGGCAGGGGTAAAATTGGAAAAGTGTGGTTTAAGGTCTAAAGGTGAGTGGAAAATATGTAGATGGGTGAAAAACATGAATATAGTATAAGGGGAACATGGAAGTGTGAAAAGGAAGGGTTCGGGAGATGGCCCCAATGAATAATGACACTAGACCGTGAATAGTGCTTTTCGAGACTCGAGTGAACTAACTAGATAGAATGGAAGAGAATATTATAAGATAATCTTTGGGTGAAATTTGGAATGGAAATGAAGTCATATAAGTGGTTAAAAATACAATTAAGATTCTACGGTGGTGTCTTAAGAATAGTAACATAATTTAAGCCGAATGATAAAATATTCGATTTGAGCTCAGAAAATTTGAAAATAACATGACCTAATGGTAAAAAATTCTAACTAAGCCAATGGTTATTGAAATTGGAATTTTATGACATTAAGAAGTAATTTATTTAGATTAAACAAAAACATGATTAATTAGTTTAGTGGGTTCCTCTTGGTTTCAAATTATGAGATTCTCAAGGCTTAATAATTGGGGAATTTATGAAGTTTTGGTGCCAAGAGAGGAATTTATTGAAACCTCAAATGAAAGAATTGATTTTTAAAGAACTAAATTTGTCTTGAATTTATTCTAGCCATTGGATCGCCATGTGGCAAAATCATGTCATTGATGAGCTTCATATAAAAAAGAGATTTATCTAGAATTGGTGTAGGAGATAACTAGAATTCCCCTCTCCTTCTTCTTCATGAGGCCGATGCCTCCTCCTCTTGTATCTTCCTTTATGTTTTTTCTTATTTAATCCCTAAAACACACTTGAATCCCCAAATCGATGCCTTAGAATTCATTTATATTACTCATAGAGCCTTAATTTGGTGTTAAACAAGCAAAGGAAGGAGATATTAGAGGGATTTTAGTGGATAAAGATTTAGGGTTTTGAACCCCTAAATTGGTAAGTGACGTATTTTAAGCGTTTGATATTTTTTAGGCAACTAGACATGCTTTATTCAATGATTCTAGTTTCAATTTCAAGTTTGCAGTAGTATAAAATTTTCTATGAATTTTTCTTATGGAGAACCTATTATTTTTCTAGTGAATTTTGAAGACAAGTCAAGGAAGGGCAAAGAGAAGATGTAAGAAGGTTTATTAGAGGCCAAAGGAGTTAATTGTAAGTGTATTCAATGATTTATGCATTATTTTCATTTATTTCAATAATTCAAGTATGCAAGAATAGATGGAATTAGTTAAATTTGTGTGTGTATGTGCATGTAATGCATGAGTAACAGTGTAATTAGGTGACATGAATGATTATCTTATGATTTGTGAATGAATTGGATTAAAAAGAAATGTGTAAGTGAGATGGATGGTGATGGCTGAATGGTATGCTTAAGAGAGATAATGATTATGGTCAACTTTACAATAGGCATATGAAGAAATAATGATAAATAAAATTATATATATATATATACAATAATTAAAGAATTAGAGAGAAATTAAATGGATTATGGTGGTAGGTGTATGTATTATGTATTTTAGAAATGGTGTAATGACATGTGTGTATAAGTACAACAATGTGGTTAAGTAACTAATGCTTATATTATTTCACATAAGGTATAATAGTGAATAAATGATGAAAGGGTTGAAAATGTACTTAATGGCTTGAAAGTGACTTTTGAGTGCTTAAAATGGCATAATTAGTGCATGTACATGTGTGTGATGTGTAATTGTTAGTGTAGTTGTATCTCATGAGTAAGTATCCTAAGATTTAAGCCTAAACATGGTCGAAAGAAAAATGTGAATTTGATGAACCACAGTGGCTGAATGACATATATTAGGCAAGTGATGATTATGTTTAATTTAATAAGAAGTATAAAGAAAAAATTGGAAGGAAAATTAGATGAATGTACACTAAGGAATTAAATGGAAGTTAAGATAAATTCTAATGTAGATGTATATTTGGTATGCTAAGGTTGAATGAGACAATGACAAATATGTATAATACTAACTAGGTAATTAATACTTATGTAGTTCCTATGTGTAAAGTAATTGTGAACAAACTATGATAAGGATGAAGATGTAAAAAGTGGAGAAATATAATAGAGTGATCAAGTAGATGCATAACATGGACATTGAATATGACAATGGAGAAACTTAATGAGATCTATGAATGAAGATAAGTAAATGAAATGCTAATAAAGAAAAGGTAATAAAAATAGCACCAGAGTATGTATTTATAACATACGTGGCACAAATAAAATAAGTGAAATGGTATGATTATGTTTAAGTGAATATAATGTTTTATATGGTAAAGTTTGAGGCATATAAAAGTACATGCATGGTAAGAATGCTATGACTTGTGAATGAGAATGACATAAGGGATACGAATGTGATTGTATGTGTGATACATAAAAGTGAATATGATATTAATGATTGTGATCAAGTTTGAATAAAGCTCATATAAGTTAGACACCTAAACTAGATAGGTTGACCGGTTAACTAGGAAAGTATGGCGGCTGCTAGATATTGTGATAATGCCGGTACAACTGTAGTGTAGGTCTAAGAAGGCCACTGTACTTCTATTTCTTAATGCGAGTGCAGCCATAGTGTAGGTCCAAGAGCGCCACTGCATATCTATTTCTTAACATTGGTGCAATAGCAGTGTAGGTCCGAGGGAGTCACTGCACACTCATTTACTTAATGTTAGTGTGGCAATAGTGTAGGACCTGTAGGGCCACTGCACACATATTTGTATATATTGCTGGTGCAACAGCAGAGTAGGTCTAAAATGTGGACTACTGCACAACTATTAGATCCCATTATCCAGTATCGAAAGTATGTCTTTCTAATGTGGGCTAGAAAAATCATGAATTAAATAAGAAAGACTAAAAGAAATACAATAATAAAGTAATGTAAAGGAAATAACTAATTGGGAATCTAAATGGAAAAATGAATAAACTATGAAACATAAATTACTCCCTATATGGTTTAAGTTGGATTGGTGGAAACTTTAGAATAAAGATGTGTAAATATATCAATTGTATGAGTTATAAGGTAATTATAAAATGTGGATAGAGAATTATAAATTAACAAAACAAAGACAAAATTAAATTAACAAGGTAAAACTTGGGCATAATAAATGAACACAAACTAGGTTAATTGTATAGTGGAATCTAATTAATGGGTGTACTTATGTGGTGCATAGAGTAAAGTACATGAATTACGTCATTACTGTTGACACATAACATGTATACATAATGCATATTCCATTAGATACACCACTACGCATTATGTTTTAGCGCATTGTTGTTTGTGATGCATAGATAGTAGATAATAGGTTAAGGTAGCAACCTCAAGCATAGCAGTGCAGATCAAAGAGCTACACTTCTAGTATTACTATTATGTTATGTACAAATATGTAAAGATAGGCACTCATGTATATATTAAGGGAGTAGGCCTAAACCAGTATATGTAAATGAAATAATTTAAATATGTAAGTAGAATGTATAAATGTGTAAATGGATGCCTAGTATAGATCGGTATGCTTGCAATGGGAATATAAATAAGATATCTTCGATGATGACACTGTGTGAATGTGATGTGGGTGATGAGACATTAATGTGATCAGAAGGTTCAGATGGATCTAATGTTATGGATTGAGTGTATAATGACATAAAAGTGTCAATTTTCACTGGTTCCATATGGGTAGTGTTACCGGTCAGCCATTATGCTATCGAATTTTCGTTAAATAAACTTTTAGAGTGATTATACCTATATAATAACTTGGCAATTGTATGATAAGAGATTTGTATACGTTTGTGTTATAAAAGGGATTTAAGTAGATAAAAAGATTAATAAGGAATAATAAGTTAAGGATAAAATGAATAGAGTGGTATGTCATCTCTTATTCAGGGTCGGCTATCAGACCAAGAAAGGGTGTCACAAATCACCCACTTGCACTAGACCAATATACCTAATACCTAAGGTATTTATATGATGATCGAACTTATTCTGTGATAGTGCCTTAGTGACAAGATTAGCTATATTCTAATCTATAGGGACTCTCTCAATCTTTACTTCTTTTTTACCATCTCATTGACAAGATGGTAGCATTTAAGTACATGTTTAGATCACTAATAAGATTGTGGTTCCTTTGCTTGCACAATTGCACCATTGCTTTCACAATATAGGGTAGGATCAATAATGGAAGGTACCACACCAAATTCAGTAATGAACTTTTTTGTCTAAATACCTTCCTTTACTGCTTTAAAAGTGGCTATACACACAACCTCTATTGCTGACTCTATAGTTGTCTCTTACTCGGAGCTTTTCTAGCTAATTGCACCTCCTCTGAGTATGAACCCATAAGCTAATTAGGATTTACAGTCGTCTTTATTAGACTAAAAGTTGGCATCAGTATACCCGTTTACTTGTCACTCCACTTCTCCATATACCAAGAACATATTTTTAGTCCTCCTTAAGTACTTGAGGATGTTCTTGACAACCACCCAATGTTCCATTCCATAATCGGATAGGAATCTACTTGTCACAGATAGAGCAAATGCTACATTAGGTCTAGTACATAATATAACATACATGATGGTTCCTATAGTAGATGCATACGAGATCCTACTCACGTGTTCTCTCTCCTTTTATATCCATAGACACGTAGACTTAGAAAGAAATTTTCCATGCACAATAAGAACAAATCCTTTCTTAGAAAGATCCATGCTAAATCTCTTTAGCATCTTGTCTATGTATGTAGACTGTGAAAGACCAAGCAACCATCTAGATTTATCTTTATAGATCCTAATCCCAATTTATAGGTTGCCTTGCCTAGGTCTTTAATAGGGAATTTCTTGGATAGCCAAATCTTCAGTGCTTGAAGAGTTGTCACCATTTTCTATTAGCAGTATGTCATCAACATATATCACAATGAAAATAATCGCATCCTACTATCCTTTTTGTATACAAAAGGTTCATCCATATTTTGTGAGAAACCATACTCTTTGATTCCTCATTAAAATGGATGGTCCAGCTCTTAGATGCTTGCTTCAATCCATAAATGGATTTCTAAAGCTTGCATACCTTACTGTTATCACTGGATGTGAATCCATCAGGCTATCACATACACCTCTACTAAATTTCCATTAAGGAAAGCTATCTTCACATCCATTTACCAAATTTCATAGTCATAATGAGCGGCAATAGTAAGTAGAATCTTGATGGATTAAAGCACAACCACTGGAGAAAAGGTTTCATCAAAGTTAATACCTTGCATTTAATGATAACCATTTTCAACTAATCATGCTTTATAGGTAATTACATTACCTTCAATATCAGTCTTCTTCTTTTAGATCCATTTAGACCTAATAGGTTTTATCCCTTTAAATGGATCCACCAAGTTCCAAACATTGTTATCATACATGGAATCCATCTCATATTGCATAGCCATTAGCCAAATTTAGATTTTGAGTTTTTTAGAACCTCTTCAAAGCATGTAGGATCAAGTTCCTATACTAAATCTATTGGTTTTTATCCACATACATAGTAGAAAAATTAAAAATATGAGGAAAACTAGCAAAGATAATGGATCCAAATGATTTAAAGTTCATCTTAAATAATAAATCCAGTAGCATTTCATGACTTAGAATAAATGATGATAGTAGATTCCTTTAGTGAGCTCCTCTCATTGGGCTATGTAGACATTGTGTCTGTGAGGTTCATAAGTTTAATTTGCCTAATGATGGTGAAAAGGACAAAAATCCCAAAAATGAATTTTTTTACGTCCAAACCAAAGATCTCAAAGCTTTTTTCTTAAAAAAAAAAATTGAAAATGGCCGTTTTCCAAGAGAAAATGACCTTTTTGAAGCAAACAACCATTTTGGGCCTAAAACAGCCAAAACGGCTGTTTTGGCCCAAAGCAGGCCATCTCGCGCGCGGGACGCCTATAATGGCCAAAATGGTCATTTTGGCTTTAAAAACGGCCGTTTGGGCCTAGACCAACCAAAATGGCTGTTTGGCACCTAAAAATGGTTGTTTTGCCCAAAACGGGCTTTTCGCCTCGGGAAACGGCCGTTTTGGCCATTATTGGACTAGAAAATAGCTGTTTTCAAGCAAAAAGCCCGTTTTATGCCTCGAGGGTCGTGCATAAAAGCCAATTAGGTCATTTTGAGCCAAGTTTGGTCAATTTAAGGAGAGAGAATATATTCTAGAGAGAGAAATTGCACAAAAAACATAAAAATACTCTTTCAACTCCATTTTTGGGGGTTTTTTTCCCAAGATTCAAGCACCGTTTTCAAACCGATTCGAGATCTTTCTGAAGGGAAATATATCGGTGTGTTGACCAACCCATTTTCTATTTTTTTCTTTACCCATCTACTAGTTAGATGTGGTAAATTATTTGTACCATATTTTTGCATTTGTGAGATTGCTTATTTTCCTTTAGTTTTTGTCTGTGCTTTTATTTTTGCTTCGCACCAAACATATTATTTTTTTGGTCTTTTGGGCTGATTTTATTTGTCTTCTTACATTATCCATCTACTAGTTAGATGTGGTAATTTACTTAGGCCATATTTTGTATTTTTGTGACTGTCAATTTTTATTTATTTCCTCTCTGTCTTTTATTTTTGATTTGCATCAAAAATTTTATTTTTTATCGTTTGGGTTGATTTTATTTTTCTTCTTGCATTACCCATATACTAGTTACATGTGGCAATTTATTTGGGCAATATTTTGTATTTTTGTGATTGTTTATTTTTATTTAATTTCTATCCATTTTTCTCTTTTTCATTCACATACTAATATATTATTTCTACTATTGTGATGCGAGTTATTTAAGTATTTGGGGGCTAATTGTTGTTATTACTGTCTATTACTTGTTAGATTGTATTTTAGGCATCCCGAAATGTAATTTTTTATTTTTATTCGGTTAGATTGTATTTTAGGTGATTGCCTTGTATTTTATTTTTATTATTGAATTATTTTCCTGTATATTTCATGAATGTTGTAATAATTAGGAAAATAATTTTTCACGCGACCAAAAAAATAACCAAAATATTTTTATTTAATTAATTGGTGTTTTATTAATAAAAATGGGTTTGTTT
>CANXYI012290416.1:0-16220 GCA_948208565.1 Hura crepitans | reverse complement strand
ATATAGAGTAGTTTAATCTATCGATATGGGGTTCCACACCCTATAGTTTTAGATAACAGTGTCCAGTTTCAAGCAAAAACAAAGGCTCTCTGATAGAAATACAAGATTCAATATCATAAGTTTCTCTTTATAGACCATAAGCTAATAGAGCAGTCAAAGCAGTAAATAAGAACCTCAAAAGGATTCTAGCCAAAACAGTGGTGGCTTATGAAGACTGGGTAGACAAGCTTCCCTTTGCTCTATGGAGGTATAGAACTACAATCTGAACTTCAACAGGTGCTACTCTATTCTCCTTGGTGTATGGGATAGATGTGGTGCTTCCAGTAGAGGTTGAGCTACAGTCATTGAGAGTGGCAATAGAGTAAGAGATTCTTGAGATTGCCTAGGTAGAACAAAGGTTTCAATAGTTGAATTTGTTAGATGAGAAGCAGTTAAGAGCTAATTATCATAATCAAGTTTACCATAAAAGGATGGCCTATGCCTTCGATAAAAGGGTGAGGGATCATAAACTGAAAGAAGGAGAGCTAGTCCTCAAGCAAATGAGACTAGGAATACCCGATCCAAGAAGAAAGTTCAAGCCAAATTAGGAATGGCCATTCATTATAAAGCAAATGTTACGAAAGGGTGTTGCCATTCTTATAGATTATGATGGAAACAAACTAAGAGAACCTATGAACTAGATAGGCTAAAAAGGTTCTATGGCTAAAGATAAATAAAAGAGAAAAAGAAGAGGAATAATAGCCCTATGGGTCGAAGATCGGCAAATGGCCGCCTTGCTAAAAGTGGGTACCCCAATAGGGTAAAAACCAAAAAAAGGCATCCTATGCAAAAATTAGGGGTTAAGAGAAAATAGTCAATCAAGAAAACCCTCACAGGCTAATTGATGACAAGGGTTTAAGATGTATTTAAGAACTCCATTGATTAAATGAGGAAATGTGTTGTTACATTAATGTCCAATTGTGATTATCATAGAATGCCAAAATGATGTTACTAGATAGGACCACTTTAATAAGCATGATTGAGCATTTTATAAAGTAAATAAACACAACATCACATATGACAAACAAGAACAATATAAAAGTAGAAAAGTCTCTTTATAATCCTTTCTTTTTAAGTTCTTTATCTTTTGCTACTACTCTCATCATTCATCCTCAGCCAATGAGATTGGTTGTCTTGATAAAGACTAGTTACCTATACTTTATATGTGTCTAAGGTATGAAAGTTGCAAATGACACTAGGCGTAATGCTTGATTTCAAAGGTAACCACTTCTATAAGACATGATAGCTAGAAATAAAGGTGATAGATATATCTCCTTCTCCAAAAGATAATGGATAGGTTACAATCCTTTAGGTTTTGCCAAACTGCCTCACACAATGATCAAGAAGGCAAAAGGTAACCTTGTAGAGGCTAGCAAAAAGAATATAACCTAACAGATTGCTATGCCACACATACTGCAAGTGAACCCATGAATTTTTGAAACTTATGGTAACATCCGTTAGAGCACTCATCCAGGAAACTCATCGTTCAATGTTTGTGAAGCAATACATAATAGCTTGAGACAGCAAGTGCTTTAAGCCAGAAGATCAGAAGACATTAGGTAGAGGATCATCCAACAGGTGAAGTGTCTCTTACAGCTAAACCTAAAAAAAAGAGTCAAATGGAGAATAGGGCAAAAACCTCCTCGCTAGAGGCAGTCTATTCTTAAAAAAAAAAAAGAAGTCAAGTGGAGAATATGGTAAAAACCTCCTTTTCAAAGACGGTCTATTCTTAAAAAAAAAACTGAAGTAGAAGCAAGCTCCCATGAAAGAATTTAGCTTCTCCTGACTTCACAGCGTCTAAGCCCAGAATTGTTTCAGCCAAGATTAGAGGAAAATGATTCAGCCCTTTCTTTAGGTCCTTAAGCACACTAAATAGTTGATAATTTCTAAAATGGTCTTCAGCTGAAACTATCAGATATCGAAGAAGAATATGAATAGATATATGACAGCTTGAAGGGAGAGAATGTCTATATAGCCTTCAACATAATCCAATAATGTATTCAGAGGGAATAGCCCACTTCTTAGGTCCCAACTGGTAGCCAAGGATGGCAAGATGTTTAGTATGTTGACAGCCTCATATAGGTAGTAGGGAACACAGGTTAGATAATAAGGTAAAATGTTAGATGAATAAGACACACCCAAAATTGTGGCAAATTCCTCAGACAGGGGGCATATTTCTTGATGAGAAAATGAAAGACATGGAAAAGTGATCCCAAAATCTAGTCACTGCCTTGAGAAAAGTCTGGTCAAGCTAAACCCTTTGAAGGAGTTTCAACCCATTGAAAAGGGCAAAGGTGGGAACTACCCAGGTAGAAGAGAGATTAAGAATTTTATAGAGCCTTTTAAGGAATTTGTCACCTATTGTTGCAAGAAAGAAGAGAAAACCCAAGTGGTACGAAGATCAATGCATGCATTAGGGTACTTATAAGTCCAAAAAGTGAGAAAAAAGCATCATAGCCAAAGATAAGTGTTTTCAATTAGAAAACAGGCATTTTGAGGTAAAAATAGGTGTTTTGGGTGTAGCTAGCCATTTGAAGGCCTTAAAATGGCCATTTTATGATGGAGAAAATGGTTGTTTTCTCCACAAAAAATGTTTCTGAAACTTATGGTAACATCCGTTAGAGCACTCATCCATGAAACTCATCATTCAATATTCGTTAAGCGATACATAACGGCTCGAGATAGCAAGTGCATCAAGCTATAAGATCAGAAGACATGAGGCAAAGGATCATCCAATAGGTGAAGTGTCTCTTAGAGCCAGACCGAAAAAAAAGGAGTCAAATGGAGAATAGGGAAAAAACTTCCTCCTCAGAGGCAGTTTATTCTTTAAAATAAATGAAGTCAAGTAGAGAATAGGGCAAAAACCTCCTCCTTGGGGACAGTCTATTCTTAAAAAAAACTGAAACAAAAGCGGGCTCCCATGAAAGAATTCAGCTTCTCTAGACTTCACAGCATTTAAGCCCATAATTGTTTTAACCAATATTAGTGAAAAATGATTCAGCCCTTTCTTCAGGTCCTTAAGCATACTAAATAGTTGATAATTTCTAGAATGGTCTTCAGCTAAAACTGTCAGATATTCAGAGAAGAATATGAATAAATATGTTCCAACTTAAAGGGAGGGAATGTCTGTATAGACTTCAACATAATCTAATAATGCATTCAGAGGGATTAGCCCTCTTAATGGGTCCCATCTGGCAGCCAAGCATGGCAAGATGTTCAATATGTTGGCAGCCTCGTATAGGTAGCGGGGAACACAGGTTGGACAATAAGGTAGAATGTCAGACGAATAAGACACACCTAAAATTGCGAAAAATTCCTCAAACAGCGGGTATATATCTTGATGAGAAAATCGAAAGACATGGAAAAGTGGGTCCTAAAATCTAGTTGCTGCCTTGAGAAAAGTCTAGTCTAGCTAAACCTTTTAAAGGAGTTTTAGCCCATTAAAAGGGGCCACGGTGGGAATAGCCTAGGTAGATGAGAGATCAAGAATTTTATAGAGCCTTTTGAGGAATTCATCACTTATTATTGTAAGAAAAAAGAGAAAACCCAAGCAGTATTAAGATCTATGCATGCATTAGGGTACTTATAGCTCCAAAAAGTGAGACAAAAGTATCATAGCCAAAGATAAGTGTTTTCAATTAGAAAACGGGCATTTTTAGATTGAAAATGACCATTTCAAGCTAAAAATAGGTGTTTTGGGTGTAGCCTTAAATGGCTATTTGAGGGCCTTAAAATGGCCATTTATGATCAAGAAAACGATAGTTTTCTCCTCCAAAAATGTTTCTAAAACTTATGGTAACACCCGTTAGAGCACCCATCCATGAAACTTATCATTCAATGCTCTTGAAGCGATACATAATGGCTCAAGATAGCAAGTACTTCAAGCCATAAGATCAGAAGACATGAGGCAGAGGATCATCCAACAAGTGAAGTGTCTTTTATAGCTAGACCTAAAAAAAGAGTCAAATGGAGAATAGGGCAAAAACCTCCCCCCCGAAGGTAGTCTATTCTTAAAAGAAAAAAAGAAGTCAAGTGGAGAATAGGGCAAAAACCTCCTCATGGGTGACAGTCTATTCTTAAAAAAGAACTGAAGCAGAAGCGGGCTCCCATGAAAGAATTCAGCTTCTTCAGAATTCACAATGACAAAGCATAGAATTGTTTTAGCCAATATTAGAGGAAACAATACAGCCCTTTCTTCAAGTCCTTAAGCACACTAAATAGTTGATAATTTCCAAAATGGTCTTTAGTTGAAACTGTTACATATTTAGAGAAGAATATGAATAGATATGTGCCAACTTGAAGGGAGGGAATGTTTGTATAGCCTTTAACATAATTGAATAATGCATTTAAAGGGATTAGCCCTCTTCATGGGTCCCATCTGTTAGCCAAGGATGGCAAGATGTTCAATATGTTGACAGCCTCATATAGGTAGCAAGGAACACTGGTTGGACAATAAGGCAGAATGTCAAATGAATAAGACACACCTAAAATTATGGCAAATTCCTCAGACAGGTGGCATATTTGTTGATGAGAAAATCCAAAGACATGGAAAAGTAGGTCCCAAAATCTAGTCGCTGCCTTAAGAAAAGTCTAGTCAAGCTGAACCCTTTAAAGGAGTTTTAGCCCATTGAAAGGGACAAGGTGGGAACTGCAGGTAAAATAGAGATCAAAAATTTTATAGAGCCTTTTGAGGAATTCGCCACTTATTGTTGCAAGAAAGAAGAGAAAACCCAAGTGGTACGAAGATCTATGCATGCATTAGGGTACTTATAGCTCCAAAAAGTGAGAAAAAAAGCATTATAGCCGAAGATAAGTGTTTTCAATTAGAAAACAAACATTTTCAAATTGAAAATGGCCATTTTGAGCTAAAAATGGCCATTTTGATCTAAAAATAGGTGTTTTGGGTATAGTCCAACATAGCCATTTAAGGGCCTCAAAATGGCCATTTATGATGGAGAAAACGGTAGTTTTCTCCTTTAAAAATGTTTCTAAAACTTATGGTAACATCTGTTAGAGCACTCATCCATGAAACTCATCGTTCAATGTTCGTGAAGCGATACATAATGGCTCTAGATAGCAAGTGCTTCAAGCCATAAGATCAGAAGACATGAGGTAGAGGATCATCTAATAAGTGAAGTGTCTCTTATAGCCAGAGCTAAAAAAATAGTCAAATAGAGAATAGGGCAAAAACCTCCTCCCTAAAGGCAGTTTATTCTTAATAAAAAAAAAAGAAGTCAAGTGGAGAATAGGGTGAAAATCTCTTCCTTGGGGACAGTCTATTCTTAAAAAAAATTGAAGCAAAAGTGGGCCCCTATGAATGAATTCAACTTCTCTAGACTACACAGTGTCTAAGCCCAGAATTGTTTCAGCTAAGATTAGAGGAAAATGATTCAACCCTTTCTTTAGGTCTTTAACCACACTAAACAGTTGATAATTTCTAAAATGGTCTTCAGTTGAAACTGTCAGATATTAGGAGAAGAATATGAATAAATATGTGCTAGCTTAAAGGGAGGGAACGTCTAATAATGCATTCAGAGGGATTAGCCCTCTTCGTGGGTCCCACTTGGTAGCCAAGGATGGCAAGATTTTTAGTATGTTGACAGCCTCGTATGGGTAGCGGGGAACTCAGGTTGGATAACAAGGAAAAATGTCAGACGAATAAGACACACCCAAAATTGTGGCAAATTCCTCATACAGGGGGCATATTTCTTGATGAGAAAATTGAAAGACAAGGAAAAGTGGGCCCCAAAATCGAGTCGCTACCTTAAGAAAAGTCTGGTCAAGCTGAACCCTTTCTTGGAGTTTTAGCCCATTGAAAGGGGCCAAGGTGGGAATAGCCTAGGTAGAAGAGAGATCAAGAATTTTATGAAGCCTTTTAAGGAATTTGTCACATATTATTGCAAGAAAGAAGAGAAAACTCAAGTAGTACAAAGATCTATGCATGCATGAGGGTACTTATAGCTCCGAAAAGTGAGAAAAAAGCATTATAGCTGAAGGTAAGTGTTTTCAATTAGAAAACGGGCATTTTCGGATTAAAAATGGCCATTTTGAGCTAAAAATAGGTGTTTTGGGTGCAGCCCAAAATAGTCATTTAAGGGCCTTAAAATGGCCATTTATGATCGAGAAAACAGTAGTTTTCTCCTCCAAAAATGTTTTTGAAAATTATGCTAACACTTGTTAGAGCACTCATCCATGAAACTCATTATTAAATGTTCGTGAAGTGATACATAACTGCTCGAGATAGCAAGTGCTTTAAGCCATAAGATTAGAAGACATGAGGCAGAGGATCATCCAATAAGTGAAGTGTCTTTTACAGCCAGACCTAAAAAAAAGAGTGAATTAGAGAATAAGGAAAAAACCTCCTCCCCGGAGGCAGTCTAGTCTTAAAAAAAAAGAGAAGTAAAGTGGAGAATAGGGTGAAAACCTCCTCCTCGAGGATGGTTTATTCTTAAAAAAAATTAAAGCAAAAGCAAGATACCATGAAAGAATTTAGCTTCTCCAAACTTCACAGCAACTAAGCCTTAAATTGTTTTAGCCAAGATTAGAAGAAAATAATTCAGCACTTTCTTCAGGTCCTTAAGCACACTAAATAGTTGATAATTTCCAGAATGGTCTTCAACTGAAACTGTCAGATATTTGACGAAGAATACAAATAGATATGTGCCAGCTTAAAGGGAGGGAATGTTTGTATAGCCTTCAATGTAATATGATAATGCATTTAGAGGGATTAGCTCTCTTCATGGGTCCCATCTGGTAGCTAAGGATGGTAAGATGTTCAGTATGTTGATAGCCTTATATAGGTAGCAAGAAACATAGGTTGGACAACAAGGCAGAATATCAAACGAATAAGACACACCTAAAATTGTGGGAAATTATGTAGACTGAGGGCATATTTCTTGATGAGAAAATTGAATGACAAGGAAAAATGGGTCCCAAAATATTGTTGCTGCCTTAAGAAAATTCTGGTCACGCTGAACCCTTTGAAGGAGTTTTAGCCCATTAAAAGGGGTTAAGGTGCGAACTGCCTAGGTAGAGGAGAGATCAAGAATTTTATAGAGCCTTTTAAGGAATTTGTCACTTATTGTTGCAAGAAAGAAGAGAAAACCTAAGTGGTACGAAGATCTATGCATGCATTAAGGTACTTATAGCTCTAAAAAGTGAGAAAAAAGCATCATAGCTGAAGATTAGTGTTTTCAATTAGAAAACATGCATTTTCGGATTGAAAAAAAACATTTTAAGCTAACAATAGGTGTTTTGGGTGCAGCTTAAAATAGTCATTTGAGGGCTTTAAAATGGCTGTTTATGATGAAGAAAATGATAGTTTTCTCCTCCAAAAATGTTTCTGAAACTTATGGTAACATCCATTAAAGCACTCATCCATGAAACTCATCACTCAATGTTCATGAAGCGATACATAATGGCTTGAGATAGTAAGTGATTCAAGCTATAAGATTAGAAGACATGAGGTGGAGGATCATCCAACAGGCGAAGTGTCTTTCATAGCCAGACCTAAAAAAAGAGTCAAATGGTGAATAGGGTAAAAACCTCTTCCTTAAAGGTAGTCTATTCTTAAAAGAAAAGATGTCAAATGGAGAATAGGGTGAAAACCTCCTCCTCGGGGATGGTCTATTCTTAAAAAAAAAACTAAAGCAGAAGCGGGCTCCCATGAAAGAATTTAGCTTCTTCAAACTTCACAGCATCTAAGCCTAAAATTGTTTTAGCAAAGATTAGAGGAAAACAATTCAGCCCTTTCTTTAGGTCCTTAAGCACACTAAATAATTGATAATTTCTAGAATGGTCTTTAGCTAAAACTATCAGATATTCAGAGAAGTATACGAATAAATATGTGCTAGCTTGAAGGGAGGGAATATCTGTATAGCCTTCAACATAATCTAATAATGCATTTAGCAAAATTAGCCCTCTTCATTGGTTTTATCTAGTAGCCAAAGATGGCAAGATGTTCAGTATCTCGATAGCCTCATATGGGTAGTGGGGAACACAGGTTAGACAATAAGGCAGAATGTCAAAAGAATAAGACACACAAAAAATTGTGGTAAATTCCTCAGACAGGGGGCATATTTCTTAATGAGAAAATTGAAAGACATGGAAAAGTGGGTCCCAAAATCTAGTCATTACCTTGAGAAAGTCTAGTCAAGCTAAACCCTTTGAAGGGGTTTCAGCCCATTGAAAGGGGCTATGGTGGGAACTGCCTAGGTAGAAGAGAGATCAAGAATTTTATGGAGCCTTTTGAGGAATTCATCACTCATTGTTGTAAAAAAGAAAAAAAAAACCCAAGTAGTACAAAGATCTATGCATGCATTAAGGAAATTATAGCTCCAAAAAGTGAGAAAAAAGTATCATAACCAAAGATAAGTGTTTTCAATTAGAAAATGGGCATTTTCATATTGAAAATGGCCATTTTGAGCTAAAAATATATGTTTTGGGTGCAGCCCAAAATAGCCATTTTAGGGCCTTAAAATGGCTATTTATGGTTGAGAAAACGGTAGTTTTCTCATCTAAAAATGTTTCTAAAATTAATGGTAACACCCATTAGAGCACTCATCCATGAAACTCATCATTCAATGTTCATGAAGCGATATATAACGGCTCAAGACAACAAGTGCTTCAAGCTATAAGATCAGAAGATGTGAGGTAGAGGATCATCCAACAGGTAAAGTGTCTCTTACAACCAGACCTAAAAAAAGAGTCAAATGGAGAATATGGCAAAAACCTCTTCCCTAGAGCAAAGAAGTCAAGTAGAGAATAGGGCAAAAACCTCCTCCTTGAGGATGGTCTATTTTAAAAAAAATGAAGCAAAAGTGAGCTCTCATGAAAGAATTTAGGTTCTCTAGACTTCATAGCGACTAAGCTTTGAATTGTTTCAGCCAAGATTAGAGGAAAATGATTCAGCCCTTTCTTTAGGTCCTTAAGCACACTAAATAATTGATAATTTCTATAATGGTCTTCAATTGAAACTGTTAGATATTCGAAGAAGAATATGAATAGATATGTGATAGCTTGAAAGGAAGGAATTTCTATATAGCCTTTAACATAATCTAATAATGCATTCAGAGGGATTAGCCCTCTTCATGGGTCCCATCTAGTAGCCAAGGATGGCAAGATGTTCAGTATGCTGACAGCCTTGTATGGGTAGCAGGGAACACAGGTTTTACAACAAGGCAAAATATCAGACGAATAAGACACACCTAAAATTATGGCAAATTCCGCAGACAGGGGGCATATTTGTTAATGAGAAAATCGAAAGACATGGAAAAATGGGTCCCAAAATATAGTCACTGCCTTGAGAAATGTCTAGTCAAGCTGAACCCTTTAAAGGAGTTTCAGCCCATTAAAAGGGGCTAAGGTGGGAACTGCCCAGGTAGAAGAGAGATCAAGAATTTTATAAAGCCTTTTAAGGAATTTGTCATTTATTATTGCAAGAAAGAAGAGAAAACCTATGTGGTACGAAGATCTATACATGCATTAGGGTACTTATAGCTCCAAAAAGTGGGAAAAAAGCATCATAGCCAAAGATAAGTGTTTGCAATTAGAAAACGGGCACTTTTGGATTGAAAACTGCCATTTTGAGCTCAAAACAGGTGTTTTTGGGTGCAGGGCAAAATAGCTATTTAAGGGCCTTAAAATGGCCATTTATGATCGAGAAAACGGTAGTTTTCTCCTTCAAAAATGTTTTTGAAACTTATGGTAACATCAGTTAGAGCACTCTTCCATGAAACTCATCATTCAATGTTTGTGAAGCGATACATAACGGCTTGAGATAGCACGTGCTTCAAGCTATATGATCAGAAGACATGAGGTAGAGGATCATCCAATAGGTGAAGTGTCTCTTATAGTTAGACCTAAAAAAAAGAGTCAAATAGAGAATAGGGCAAAAACCTCCTCCTTGGAGGCAGTCTATTCTTAAAAAAAAAAAAGTCAAGTGAAGAATAGGGTAAAAACCTCATCCTCAGGGATGGTTTATTCTTCAAGAAAAACTAAAGCAAAAGCGGCCTCCCATGATAGAATTCAGCTTCTCCAGACTTCACATCGTCTAAGCCTAGAATTATTTCAGCCAAGATTAGAGGAAAATGATTCAACCCTTTCTTTAGGTCTTTAAGCACTCTAAATAGTTGATAATTTCTAGCATGGTCTCCAGTTGAAACGATTAGATATTCAAAGAAGAATATGAATAAATATATGCCAGCATGAAAGGAGGGAATGTCTGTATAGCCTTCAACATAATCTAATAATGTATTTAGAGGGATTAACCCTCTTTGTGGGTCCTATCTAGTAGCCAAGGATGGCAAGATGTTCAGTATGTTGACAGCCTCATATGGGTAGCGAGGAACACAAGTTGGACAATAAGGCAGAATGTCAGAAGAATAAGACACACCCAAAATTGTTGCAAATTCCTCAGACAAGGGGCATATTTCTTGATGAGAAAATCGAAAGACATGGAATAGTGGGTCCTAAAATCTAGTCACTACCTTGAGAAAAGTCAAGTCAAGCTGAACCTTTTGAAGGAGTTTCAGCCCATTGAAAGGGGCCAAGGTGGGAATTGCCCAGGTTAAAGATAGATCAAGAATTTTATATAGCCTTTTGAGGAATTCGTCACTTATTTTTGCAAGAAAAAAGAGAAAATCCAAGTAGTACGAAGATCTATGAATGCATTAGGGTACTTATAGCTCCAAAAAGTGAGAAAAAAAGCATCATAGCCAAAGATAAGTGTTTTCAATTAGAAAAATGGCATTTTTGGATTGAAAATGACCATTTTGAGATAAAAATAGGTGTTTTAGGTGCAGCCCAAAATAGCCCTTTGAGGGCCTTAAAATGGCCATTTATGATCAAGAAAATGGTAATTTTCTCCTCCCAAAATGTTTTTAAAACTTATGGTAACATCCGTTAGAGCACTCATCCATGAAACTCATCATTCAATGTTCATGAAGCAATATATAATAGCTCAAGATAGCAAGTTCTTCAAGCCACAAGATCAGAAGTCATAAGGAAAATGATCATCCAATAGGTGAAGTGTCTCTTACAGCCAGACCTAAAAAAGGAGCTAAATGGACAATGGAGCAAAAACCTCCTCCCCGAAGGCAGTCTATTCTTAAAAAAAAAGAAGTCAAGTGGAGAATAGGGCAAAAACCTCCTCCTCGAGGACAGTCTATTCTTAAAAAAAATTGAAGTAGAAGCGGGCTCCTATGAAAGAATTCAACTTCTCTAGACTTCACAGCATCTAAGCCTAGAATTGTTTCAGCCATGATTAGAGGAAAAGGATTCAGCCTTTTCTTCAGGTCCTTAAGCACACTAAACAGTTAATAATTTCTAGAATGGTCTTCAGCTGAAATTGCTAGATATTTAGAGAAGAATACGATACATATGTGCTAGCTTAAAGGGAGGGAATGTCTATATAGCCTTCAACATAATCCAATAATGCATTTAGAGGGATTAGCCCTCTTTGTGGGTCTCATCTGGTAGCCAAGGATGGCAAAATGTTCAGTATGTTGACAACCTCGTATAAGTAGCATAAAACACAGGTTGGACAATAAGGTAGAATGTCAGACAAATAAGACACACCCAAAATTATGGCAAATTCCATAAATAGGGAGCATATTTCTTAATGAGAAAATTGAAAGACATGGAAAAGTGGGTCCCAAAATCTAGTCGCTACCTTAAAGGAAAGTCTAGTCAAGCTGAACCATTTGAAGGAGTTTCAGCCCATTAAAAAGAGCCAAGGTGGGAATTGCCTAGGTAAAAGAGAGATCAAGAATTTTATAGAGCCTTTTGAGGAATTCATCACTTATTGTTGCAAGAAAGAAGAGAAAAGCCAGGTGGTACGAAGATCTATGCATTCATTAGGGAACTTATAGGTCCAAAATGTGAGAAAAAAGCATCACAGCCAAAGATAAGTGTTTTCAATTAGAAAACGGGCATTTTCGAATTGAAGACATCCATTTTGACCTAAAAATAGGTGTTTTGGGTGCATCACAAAATAGCTGTTTGAGGGCCTTAAAATGGCCATTTATGATTAAGAAAATGGTAGTTTCCTTTATCAAAAATGTTTCTAAAACTTATGGTAACATCCGTTAGAGCACTCATCCATGAAACTCATCATTCAATGTTCATGAAGCGATACATAACAGCTCGAGATAGCAAGTGCTTCAAGCCATAAGATCAGAAGACATGAGGTAGAGGATCATCCAACAGGTGATGTGTCTCTTATAGCTAGACCTAAAAAAAGAGCTAAATAGAGAATAGGGCAAAAACCTCCTTCCCGGAGGTAGTCTATTCTTAAAAAAAAAAGTCAAGTGGAGAATAGGGCAAAAACCTCCTCCTCGGGGATGGTCTATTCTTAAAAAAAATTAAAGTAGAAGCAGGCTCCCATGAAAGAATTCTGCTTCTCTAGACTTTACAGCATCTAAGCCTAGAATTGTTTCAGCCAAGATTAAAGGAAAATGATTCCACCCTTTCTTTAGGTCCTTAAGAACACTAAACAATTGATAATTTCTAGAATGGTCTTCAGTTGAAACTGTCAGATATTTAGAGACAAATACGAATAGATATATGCAGCTTGAAGAGAGGGAATGTCTGTATAGCCTTCAGCATAATCTAATAATTCATTCAGAGGGATTAGCCCTCTTCGTAGGTCCCATCTAGTAGCTAAGGATGGCAAGATGTTTAGTATGTTGATAACCTCATATTGGTAGCGAGGAACACAGGTTGGACAACAAGGTAGAATGTCAGATGAATAAGACACCTAAAATTATGGTAAATTCTGTAGATAGGGGGCATATTTCTGAATGAGAAAATTGAAAGACATGGAAAAGTGGGTCCCAAAATCTAGTCGCTACCTTAAGAAAAGTCTAGACAAGTTAAACCCTTTGAAGGAGTTTCAGCCCATTAAAAGTGGCTAAGGTTGGAACTACCTAGGTGGAAGAGAGATCAAGAATTTTATGGAGCCTTTTGAGGAATTTGTCACTTATTGTTGTAAGAAAGAAGAGAAAGCCCAAGTGGTATGAAGATCTATGCTTGCATTAGGGTACTTATAGCACTGAAAAGTGAGAAAAAAGCATCATAGCTGAAGATAAGTGTTTTCAATTAGAAAACAGGCATTTTCGAATTGAAAACATCCATTTTAAGCTAAAAATAGGTTTTTTTAGGTGCAGCCCAAAATAGCCGTTGGCCTTAAAATGGCAATTTTTGATCAAGAAAATGTAGTTTTCTCCTCCAACAATGGCCATTTTAATGGCCCAAAATGCCTATTTTAAAGGGTCAAAATGCCCATTTTCATGCCACTATAAAAGCTGCATTTTTTGGAGTTTTGTTATTTTCCTACTTTTTTTATAATCTTTGCATTTGAGCACTACATATATATACACATACACCATGCCACCTCGCCAATAGAGCCGTCTACACCATTAGCCTATATCGAAACATGTGGTTGTACCAAGTTGGCTTATCGATGAAGAAATGAAGCGATATAGATGACTACCCACCATCACATAAATGGGGAGCCAGTACATATACACCCAAACATTACAAGACTTGGACATTATAGATTGAGTGGATCAGCTGCTTGCCTAGGTAGGGTGGTGAGAGTTCTACCTATTGTGGTGTGCCACTTACTCAACCATTGCACTAGAATTTCTCAGTACCTTCCAATTTCGACAGGCCTAGCCAAATGATGCTCTACAATTCATTTTACTGTGATGGGAAACAAATGCAACATTTCTTTCCTACAGCTCATGGAGCTATTACAACTACCAACGGATGGGGATACAAAAGTTCTTGAGAACCTGGAAGAGTGCTGAGGGACTATTGGTCAGCTTGGCACCACCTACAATGCCAGCTGAACTAAGGCATCTACCATACGAGACTCAATTCATTGATATTTACATCAAGTGTCATCCCTTAGTTATCTTAGATGCATCGGTAGTTACAATCAGTTAAACTAGACCGAGTTATATGGCCTCTGGGCTATGGAGCATGGTATTCACTTTAACCCATCATAGACCATTTTAGAGCATCTAAATTGCATCAGCTGATTCCCAGGCAAAGGAATCATCATTAGAGGGGTTGTCACTACCTTATTGCTCGGGTTAGGCATTTCAGAGCAGTATTTAGGTCAGTCTCTTCAACAATAGTTATGGGTCGACTAAGACACCTACATTGCAATAGGGATCGCAAAGCTTGATTCCTGAGCACCTACTGGCTATAGATTGCTGATAAAGGCTTAGTTAATCCAACAGGCAGGAGACCCACTAGGCGAAGATGATCAGTTTACATTTGATCTTGAGGAGCTCCTGGGAATTGACATGACTCTTGAGAGATCAGCTCAGAGATAATAGACCGACAAGGTGGGTCTATCTTCTTTAGCACCACCACCTCGGCCAGTAATTGAGTCTCTCTTCTAGCTTGTAAACTTAGATGGTAGAGCAATTTTAGTGTAATCAAGCTGAATTGGGCATGAAGATCAACGAGTCTGAGCAGCGGACCACATAGAGACTGAAGGCAATAGAAATAAAGATCCGGATGCTGAGAGACCAGAGATAGCCACTAACCCCTTAGCCTCTACCCTATCTTTCATTTACTTTATTTTATTACACTTATTTGTTCATGGGAGTTTAGGACATAAAAGTTTGTACTCAAAAAATGGTCATTTATAAAATTGACATATTTTATGCTCATTGCTTTTATCAATACATGGACAGAATAATAAAATAAATAGCTACTAAACAAGGACAATGAAAAATGATAAAAGAGAGAGAGAGAGAGAGAGAGAGAGAGAAAAGAAAGAAAAAAGAAGAAGAAAAAAAAGAGAGAGAAAAAAGGAAGATATAAAGTCATGACATTAAAAAAATAAAAAAAAGAGGAAGAAAGAAAAGAAAAATATGTATGTACTCACACACGCAGCATACATCCATATTATAATTGACCTCTGAAGAACTAACATCTTTTATCTCATATTTTCCACATAGGGGGCAACCCAAATTTAACCTTTCAAGATAACTCAGGTGTAGCGTCCTAGCACTGCTTGAGCCAACTCATCTTTAAGTGTAGCATCAAAGCACTACTTGAATCGATCAAATCAACTATAGAGTGTAGCTTCTAGTGCTGCTAGACTTCTGAGAGGAGAGGGAGAAGAGAGATGAAAGGAAAGGAGAGAGGAGAAGGAGATGAGAGCAGAGAGGAGAGGAGAGGAAAAGAAAGAAAAAAGAGGGGAGAGAGAGGGGACAACCCAAACTTAACCCTTTCGAGAGATTTTTAGGTGTGACAGCCTATCATTACCTAAATTAATCAAACCAAACTAACCCTGGGTACATCATCCTAGCATTGCCTAGGTCTCATCAACTTATCTTCAGGTGTGGCATTAGAGCACTGGTTGAATCGATCAAATCAACCATCGAGTGCAGCTTTTAGCATTGCCCGACTTTTAAGAGGAGAGGGAGAGGAGAGATAAGAGGAGAAGAGAGAGAAGAGGAGATAGGAGAGGGAGAGCAGAGCAAAAAGGATAGGACAAGAAAGAAAAGAGAGAGAGAGAGAGAAAGAACAAACCAAACTTGACCCTTTCGAGAGATTTTTAGGTGCAACATCCTAGCTCTGCCTAAACTAACTCAACCCTAGGTGCAATGTTCTAGTGCTGTCCAGACCACACTAACTCTAGCCCTGGTGTACCTTATAGAGAGATTGCCCCTGAGGTACACGTCCCTATCCTTACTAAACTTTAGGTCACCTCATACACCTTATAGTCGCCTCCCCAAAGTTAGGGGCAACTGTAGACATTGGGTTTCGTGGGCTCCTAGGTTCGGTTTGCCTAATGATGATGAAAAGGACAAAAATCCCAAAAATAGATTTTTCACGTCCCGACTGAAGATTTCAAAACTTTGTCTAAAATAAAAAATAAAAAATGGTCATTTTGCCTTCAAAAATGGCAGTTTGGACTGTTTGGCTAGAAACGGGTGTTCTTGCAGAATGCTTGTTTGGGCCCAAAATAACTGATCGCTTTGGCTGTTTAGCTCAAAATAGGCATTTCATCCCTAGAAATGGCCGTTTTAGCCGTTATTGAGCCTAAAACACTCATTTTCATCTTGAAAACGCTTGTTTTGTACCTTGAGATTCATGCATAAAAAATAATTGGGTCATTTTGAGCTAACGTTAGTCAATTTAAGGAGAGAGAGAAA
>CANXYI012290305.1:0-11091 GCA_948208565.1 Hura crepitans | reverse complement strand
AGTATTTACACACAAATTTGATACTATTTTACCAAGTTTCCACATCTCACTTTCTAGCCATTATTTTTGAATTCTATCAGTTAGAATGGACTTAGGAGATCATGGAGGCAAAGAACCATATAAATTTTGTTATATTTGGGCTTAAATTAAAGGAGAGGTAGAAGAAAAATGGGAGGAGAGAGAAAAGTGAGATGGCATTAGCTTAATGGAGAAGGGAAGTGTTTTTGGCACATGTGGCAACCCCACATGTGTCTTTCATTTTACACTAGATTAATAGATGGCTTAGATTATGCCATATGTCGATCTAACAACCCATTTTAATTTGGTTTTCTTTTAAACTTCAAAAATTAAAAATAATTTCTCAAGACCTCTAAAAATCATGGTTTCAGTGCCAAAAATTCTTGATAGTGCTATTAAGGGCCTCCTAAAATCTCGGGTCAAAACTCTAAAGGCAACTAAGGTTACTATTCACTCTTGTAATTAAAAAATTTTAAATAAATATCAAACGAACTTAGAAAATTAAAATTCCTTCACCAATAGACTTATTGGAATTTTTTACCTTTAGGTTATGATATTTTTAGGTCCATTCGAGCACATCCCAGACCATTCCCGGTACAATGTCAACTAAGGTCACTATTCACTAGTTCTTAGCCTAAAAGAATTTATTAGTTCTATTAAAAGTTTTAATTCTTTTTTTTCAATCATTTTTTGGCCCATCAAAGTTTTGTGAATAGTATTTCCCCTTTTGGCCATTATAAGGTACCTTGCTATCCTGAGAGATACTATTCAAGCCTCATAAGTATTGTTTATGAAACTAAGATTCTCAGGCATTACACTAAAGCATAGTCTAAACAGTAGACTTAGACTTCTAGTGCTCTGAGATCTATAGCTAGTAGTACTCCTTAGCCTCCATGTGACACTTGAATAGGAAGCATCAGGGTATATTTTAGAAGATACTACTAGGAGTATATTGGGGTTATTGCTCTAAAGGTCAATTATAGAGGCATTATCTTAAGAAGCTTGTAGATTCTTCTCAAAAGAGAGACCAAAAGGATACTAGAGATTGAGCTAAGGGTAGGCAGAAGGATAAGTTAGAGAGTAGAGCTCTAGCCAAGTAGTATACTATCCGGGCTAAAGAGGATGTGGACACACTATATGTTATAGCGGGTACTTTTCAACTCTTTGATTTACCTACTTTAGCACTTATAGACTAAGGTCCACACAATCTTATATCCACATTGTAAGGGCTTTAGATTGGGGTTTAGTGTTAGATAAGCTTGATACTGAGATTATGGTTAGCAATTCAATAGGCCAACATGTCATTATTGATAAAGTTTATAGAGATTGTCCTTTATTACTATAATGGCATTCTTATTTTGTTAACCTCATTGAGTTACCTTTCATGAGTTTGACCTTAGGCATGGATTGGTTATCCACATATCATGTGGACATAGACTGCAGGAAGTAGTGAATCATGCTCTCAGCTAGTAATGGTACATAATTGATAATTATGGGTGAAAGATTGGAACTATATGTCTAATGTTATTTCTACAGTTGTGGTAAGAAAGTTGATAAAGAAGGATTGCCAAGCATATTTGGCTCATATTTTTGACACTAAAAAGGAAGAGCTTGATGCAAGCAAGATACTTCTTATATCAAAGTTTGAAGATGTTTTTCTAGAAGAGCTACCTAGTTTGTGACCAAAAAGGGAGCTAAAGTTTGGTATTGATATGTTGCTAAGCATAGCACTAGTTTCTATAGCTCTATATAAGATGGCTCCTATGAAGTTAAAAGAATTGAAGTTGCAGTTGCAAGAGCTTTTGGACAAAGGTTTTATCAGACTAAGTGTTTCACCCTGGGGAGCATCGATTCTATTTGTCAAGAAGAATGATGGTTCCTTGAGTTTATATGTTGACCATAAATAGCTAAACAAAGTTACCATTAAGAATAAATACCCTTCACCATAGATCGATGATCAGTTTGATCAGCTTAGAGGGGCTAATGTCTTCTCAAAGATTGATCTTAGATCTAGATATTATTAGGTAAGGCTAAAAGAGGCAGATGTGCACAAGACAACTTTTAGGATGAGATATGGCCATTATGAGTTCTTTGTGATGCCATTTGGGTTAACCAATGCATCGGCTGTGTTCATAGATCTCATGAATCAAATCTTTAGGCCATTCTTAGACCAGTTTGTGGTGGCTTTCATTGATGACATTCTTATGTATTCGAAGAATCGAGATAATCATGCTAAGCATTTGAAAATTATTCTACAGATTTCGAGTGATGAGAAAATCTATGCCAAGCTCAGTAGGTGTGAGTTTTGGCTACAGAAAGTGTCATTTTTAGGGCATATAACTTTGGCAGAGGATATTAGGGTAGATCCCAATAAAGTTAAAGCTATGATAGAATGAAAACTACCCAGGAATACTGTATGGAACCAGATAATAGATGCCACTTCTTAAAGGTCACCCATCCTAAATCTACCCCACTTGCTATTCATTTAACTTCTACTAACCCAATAACCCGCCTTAAAGTTTTTGGTTATTCTATAGTTATTCCCTTATATTATCCTAGTTGTGATCAACATTCATAGATATCGCCATTTTATTTGACACGTTTTCAATTTATAGAAATTTTGATAGTATAATAGCTGCTTGGGTGAAAAACTAAAATTTTTAACTTGTAGAAAGGCACTTCTATTTTTATTAATAGCATACTACATATCTCTTAGACAATCCAGTCCTCTAATTACCCATCCAACATCAGACAGTCATCATGAATAGGATCTCAAACCCATATCACCAAATAGCAAATAAACATATTTACATACATATGTATTAATTTATATCCCTGAGTTATTTATACAGACCAATAAGTAACAAAATCCATATCTAACAATACTATGACCTCGATCCCAACCCTCTATACCTGAGTGCCCTATTTAAATATATTCAAAAGATGTGGAAAAGTATACCCAAATGTTAGTTTTTAGCTACACTATAGGTGCTAATGTTGAGCAGCACTCTAGTATTTTTTACCAGCGCATCAGGACATCAATACGCTAAGTATAATCTCAACAGTGAATTTAATGTAATATGTATTGAGGAATACAAACATGCAGCAAACACACATAATATAGCTCATATGATCATGCATGCTAATTTAATAGCAAGGTTAGATATGCACTAGGCAGTAAGTTCATATCACTTTATCCTCTAATCTACCTAGACTTTATCTTGCTATTATTTTTATTGCCAATTGCTTTATGCTATTTTAATTTCCATGTTGTATTAATTTTCTTCTTATATGTTTATTAGGCCCATACGAGAAAGACTACACATTAAAACACTAGATAATGAGATCCAAGTTGTGCAGTGGCCTATATTTTAGACCTCGATAGCTACACCTACCTGTTTCCACTCGATAACAAAGATCAGTTCATTGGAACCTCCCAAATCGAAGTGGTAGGGATCAGTCCTAATGGACCTCCTAACAATAGAGATAGTAGGGATCAACCCTTAGGGACCTTTCAAATCCCAAATGTCAATCAAGCTTAGGTGTATAGTAGGAATAAACCCTATGGGACCTTTCAAATCCACTACAATATAGGTAAGTAAGGATCAACCTATATAGACCTCCTAATACCTAAATGTGTAAGGCTCTCTATCAAAACTTCAACAGCTTCACCCGCTTATCACATATGCAAGCAATAGCCCATATTGACTAAAACCCCTAGTAGCTACTAATTTCCTAATTAATTGGTTAACCTATCTAGTAGGTGTCTAACTAATATGGGCCAATACTAATTACTATTTTTATTTTCCCAGTTATAAGTCATTTGACATATTTTTGTAACATTGCTTATTGTCATGACATTTATGTATACATTCCTATTACCACACAACCACGTTTACAATGCATTGTAGCTGTTATGATACTATTCATTTGGTTTTTCTCATAAGATTCATACTTTTGCCATCTATTCTTATACATTCAAATTCAATCATTGTAAACACATTTGCGAACTTTTTATTATTTTTATGACTTAAAACTACAAATAGTCACATTCTACTAGTTAATATTGTCAAGTTATATACCTATATTACATCTCATACCAATTGCCAATATCTTTTATTTCCCCACATACACTAATTTACTTTATGACCATTATACATCTATAGCCATTTCATATTCAAGCATCTATAATTTGTGGCTTACCAATTCCACTTTACATACATATATTATATTCATTCCCTAGACTAATTACATTATCATTCCATGCCAATTAAACTTGCACACTAACACTCCTCTCTTACAGACCATTCAGCCACACTCTACACACACACACACATACACATGCATTTCTTATGCTTGGACCACACATATCATTTTAATACAATCACCATAGTAAAACCACATATACATTTTATACAATTACACATACATATACATATTATGTAACATCCATACACACTTAGATACATATAATTGAACACTTACACAACAACACACATATACTACATCAAATTCACATACCTTTGGTATCAAAACACCCTAATCCACCACTTCAATACTTGACTTGCTTCTCCTTTGCAAGATTTCTTTCCTTTCTTTAGGCACTATTCATCAATTACTCATAACTCCCAAACTAGCCATTTTCTTTGAATTATGTCAGTAGGAGGAGCTTTCGAAGACTATAGAGGCAAATTTTGATATAAAATTTGGTGGGCTTCTCTTTGAATTGAGGAACAAATTGAAAAAAATTAAAAGTAGGGGAGAGAGAGGGAGGCATTGGCTAAGATGGGGAAAGGGAAAGAAGATGGCAGTTTGGCATATATGGCCACCCCATATGTGTGCACTCTTTTATATTAGATATGTGGAAGTCTTTTTTAACCTGATTTTATTTTAAACTTTAGAAATTGAAAATAATTTTTCAAGACCTTTAAAAATCACGTTCTTAGTGGCAATTTTCTCGATAGTGCCCATTAAAGGCCCTGCAAAATCTTAGGTTAAAATTCCATAAGGAACTAGGGTTACTATTCACTCGCATAAGTAAGAAATTCCAAATAAATATCACATGACATCAAAAAATTGAAAATTATTTCACCAATAGATTCATTAGAATTTTTGACATTTAGGGTATACTATTTTCAAGTCCACCCAGGCACATCTTGAGCCTGTCCTAACACAATGCCATCTAAGGTCACTATTCCCTAATTCTTAACCTAAAATGATTTATTGACTCTATTAAAAGTTTTAATTATTTCATTTTCATCATTTTCTAGCCCGTCAAAGTTTTATGACTAGAACTTAACCTTTTGGCCATCACAAAGGGCCCCGACTTCTCGAGGGTCACTTTTCATCCCTTAGCAGTACTATTTATTAAACTAAGATTCTTGAGTGTTACAATCCTTCCCCTCTTAAGAAATTTTGTCCTTGAAATTACCTTGTGAGAATAAAAGTGGATACTAAGCTTTCATCAATTCCTTACTTTCCT
The DNA here is from genome assembly GCA_948208565.1 of Hura crepitans. Lineage (NCBI taxonomy): Eukaryota > Viridiplantae > Streptophyta > Magnoliopsida > Malpighiales > Euphorbiaceae > Hura > Hura crepitans. The sequence goes on along the minus strand of CANXYI012290305.1, from coordinate 5,591 downwards.
AAGTAGCTTCCTTGTTCTTGTGATGCTTCCATGATACCTTTACTAATGGTATGGATTTATTTCTTAATTCCTTGACTTCCTTAGCTAGTATTTGCATTGGCTCTTCTTAATAGGTTAGGTCTGGCAGCATTTAGACTTCCTCTTCTTGTATTACATGTGAAGGATTAGACTTACACCGCCTCAACATTGAGACATGGAATATGTCATGAATCTATTGGAATTTTAGTGGTAAGGCTAGCTAGTAAGTCATTGGTCCCACACCTTTTCATTACCCTCATATTTAATATCCTTTTATTTCAAGTCAGCATATGACTTCTACTGATATGTGGTAGCCATTAACCTTTCCCTAATGATATTAACTTTTTGTTTAGCATCTCTAATTAAGTTAGCTTTATAAGCTTGCTTTCACCTACTTTACTCCAACAAAGTGGAGTTCTACACCTCTTGCTATACAATGCCTCATAGGGAGCTGTGCTTAAGCTAGCTTGATGGCTATTGTTATAGGCAAATTCAGCTAAAGATAAGTACTGGTCCTAGCTTCCTTTAAACTCAATGGCATAATTATGTAGCATATCTTCCAGCACTTATATAACCCACTCTAACTGTCTGCCTGTTTATGGAAGGAAAGCTATGCCGAAATCAGTCAAGTACCTAAAGCCTCTTGTAACAGCTTCCATAACTTGGAAGTGAACCAAGGGTCTCGATTAGAAATGATGGCTACTGACACTTTATGCAATCTTATAATCTCATCTATATATAACTATGTTAACTTTTCCAAGGGATAGTCTATTCTGATCAGAATGAAGTGAGCTGTCTTGGTCAGCCTATCTATGATCACCCAAACTACATCACATCTATTCTTAGTCATCAGTAACCCTATGATAAAGTCCATGGTAACCTTTTCCCACTTCCATTCTAGAATTGTTATTAGGTGTAGGCATCCAAAAGGGACTTGATATTCTACTTTCACCTGTTGATGTGTCAAGCATCGAGCCATATAATTTACGACATCTTGTTTTATTCTTTGCCACCAATAATGGGGTTTTAGATCATCATACATATTCATGCTTCCTAGATGTATGTAATATAGAGCATGATGTGCTTCCCTCAAAATCTGTGTCTTTACCTCTTCTACCTTAAGTACATATAATCTTTCATGGAAATAGAGGCACCCATCTATCTTTATCTCAAAATTTGTAGTCTTTCACTCTTTAACTTTACTTATTATCTACATAAGCTAGTCATCTCATACTTATGCCTCTTTCATTTGCTACTTTAGGTTAGGTTTTATTTGTAATTTAGCTAAAATTGCATCACCCTTAGTATACTCCACTCTAGCATTCATGGCTTTCATAGTAGCTATAAACTTCTGACTCAAGGTATTTGTTACAACATTAGCTTTCCTAGGATGATCGTTAATCAAAAAATTGTAATCCTTTATCAATTCCATTGTTTATAATGTGGGAGATATTTCAATCTTTTATAATTTGTGTAAATGTAACACTTCTCACCATATAAGTAGTGTCTCCACATTTCCAACACAAATACAATAACAACCATCTCTAAATCATGTGTTGGATAGTTCCATTCATATGGTTTTTGTTGCCTTGAGGCATAAGCTACCACTTTTCCATCTTGCATCAGCATATATCCAAGTCCATTATATGAGGTATCACTATAGATCATAAAATCTTTTCCTTGCTCGGGTTGAGTAAGAATTAGAGCTTTAGTTACCATTGCCTTCAGCTTGTTAAAGCTTGCCTAACACTTTTTATCCCATATGAACTTCATATCCTTCCATAATAGTCTAGTTAGTAGGGTTGCAATCATTGAGATGTCGTTTACAAATCTTTGATAATAACTAGCTAATCCTCGGAAGCTTCAAATTTCAATCATTATCTTATGAGGCTTCTATTCTAATATAGCTTTCACTTTACTTAAGTCAACCTAGATGCCTTCTACTAAAACTATGTGGCCTAAGAAAGCTACTTTATTCAACCAGAATTCACGTTCACTCAACTTAACATAAAGTTGCTTTTCTCTCAGGGTTTGTAACACAATCCTTAAATACTGCCCATGCTCTTCTTTATTCTTGGAATACACTAGAATGTCATCAATGTAGACTATGAACTATTCCAAGTATGGCTTGAAGATTCTATTCATGATGTCTATGAAAGCTGTAGGGGCATTAGTGACCAAAAAAGGCATCACCAAAAACTCATAATGTTTATATCTAGTACGAAAAGTCAATTTTAGAATGTCAGATTCCTTGATCCTCAACTGGTGATACCCTAATCTCATATCAATTTTTGAGAACACACTAGCACCTCTGAATTAATCAAAGAGATCATCAATTCTTGGTAATAGATATTTTTTTTATTGTCACCATATTTAGCTATTTAAAATCAATGCACAGCCATAATGACCCATCTTTCTTTTTCACGTAAAGCACCAGTGCTCCCTATGGTGAAGTACTCAGCTTGATGAAGCCTTTATCTAATAATTCTTGCAATTGCACCTTTAGCTCCCATAATTGTATAGGTGTCATTTGATATGGGGTAATAGACATGGGAGAATATAAGGGTACACATCAATTTCAAAGTCAAGTTCTCATTGTGGTGGCAATCCTAATAGTTCATCTAGAAATATATTAAGGAATTATGACACCACTAGTATTTGGCTAGTGCTTAGTTCTATGTTATTTATGTCAACCACATGGGCTAGATAGGCCTCACATCCTTTTTAGATGAGTCATCTCACTATTACCACTGAAATAAAATTAGATAAAGAGTTTCACTCACCCATTGCTATCACCTCATATCCCTCAACTGTCTTAAGGGTAAGTCTTTTTTTGCTGACAATCAACTATTGCTCGATGTTTAAACAACCAATCTATGCCTAAAATGATGTCGAATTCATTAAAGGGAAGTTTAATAAGGTCATTTAGGAATGCCTATTCCTAGATTACAAGAGGACAATCTTTATATATTATGTTCACTATTACATTCTGCCCAATTAGGTTGCTAACTAAGATGTCTATATCCACGGGTTATAGCTCTAAATCCTTATACCATGCTTGTATGGTGCATATGTATGAATGATTAGATCTTGGGTTTATCAATGCTAAGAAAAGTACATCAAATAATGAAAAAGTACTAGCAATGATGTTAGGTGCTTTAGCCTCTTCACAAGCTCAAATAGCATACTGTTAAGCTAATGCTCGAGCCTCTAACCTTGTTTGCTAGTTGGTACCTGACTTATCATTTTTACTCTTTTTTAGGCCTCTGCTGGGTGCTGGGGTAAAAGCTTAAAACTAGGTCACTTCTAGGGCAATCCTTTTGATAATGGTCTCTAGATCTATAGAAAAAGAATTCTCCTTATCTCATCTACCAACATGGTCCACAGTGTTTCCTATTGTATGTCCCACACATTGGAAATGCACTTATCACTATAGATATTAGGGCACTCGTGACCGCTATGGAGGTTAAGGTCTAGGTTGAGATATATATCCTAACCTCTAGGCCTGGCTCTGTCTCTGAGACCATTGTGAGGCTTAAGAGCCCTTTTGCTTCTTACTAGCATCAGGTGCTAAATTGGTATATCTTGTAGTGAAAGGCCTCTTCTTCTAGAAAATTTCCCTCTTTTCCTTTACCATTCCTCCATTGTATATGCTACTGAAACTAAAAAGGAGAATTTTTAAATCTTTAAAGGAGAATTTTTAAATCTTTGTGGTAGCTATCTACATCCTTACCTCTACATTAAGGCCTTTTTCAAACCTCTTATAGCACTTTTCCTCAGTGGGCACTAATTCCTCTGCATACATACTTAGGTAAGTAAAGTCTTTTCTATATTCTAACATTGATCTATGCCCTTGCTTCAAATCCAAAAACTCCTGCCTTTTCTTTTCTAGATAGGTCTCTGATATATATATCTCTTCCTAATTCATAGAGGAAGAAGTCCCAAGTAAGATTTATTGTAGCCTTTTTTTCTTCACGTGGTGTCCCACTAGTGAAAAGTTTCTTCCCGAAGGAGAGAGGTGGCACATTTCATGTTTTCTTCTTAGGTACACTCTAGCTACTCTAAAATCCTAATTGTATGCTCTAGCTAGTACTCAACCCTAGTAGCATCATGCTCAACTATTCTTATGAAGTCTAGAGCCCCCATCTCCTTTACCCTCTCCAAATATGTCTTTTGTAATGTTGTAAGTTATAGAGGTTGTACTACGGCTGGTGGTGTAGCAGTAGCTGCAGTAGTATGCCTCAATAGGTTAATAATTTGTTGTAGTAACGTTGGTGTGGTATATGCCTATGTCTATCATGCTACATCACTAGGCTAGTATGGCTACACTCACCTTTAGTCCATGTATGGTGATCAGGGCATGTTTGGACACCTCTTCCCCCTACTCTAGGAGGTTTAGCTCACTCATCACGCTTCACTACAAAAGAATAGACAATTAGCCTCATACAGTGTAGCTTCAATAAGTATAAAACCTTATACATTGGCACTTATGTATGCTATGCCTAGGAATGCCTAAACCCACTCTGATATCACTTATTGTAACATCCCTTACCCGATCCCTGATGGAATTAGATGAGAGATGCTACTTCCTAAAGGTCACCTAACTTGAATCTACCCTACCTGCTATTCATTTAACTTTTATAGACCCAATGACTCAGATTAATGTTTTTGGTTATTCTACCATTGTTCCCTTATATTATTAGTTGTTATCATTATTCACTAATATAGCCATTTTACTAGACACTTTTTTCAATTTACAAAAATTTTGGTAGCATAACGACTATCCGGATGAAAAACTAAAATTTTCAACCTATACAAAGGCATTTCTATTTTCATTAATAGCATACTACACACCTTTTAAACTCATTTGGTCCTATAATTACCCATCCAACATTAGACAATCATCATACATAGGGTCTCAAACCTGCATCACCAAATAACATGCAAACATATTTATATATATATGCATTAATTTATATCCCTAAGTTATTTATACAGACCAATAAGTAACATAATCCATATCTAACAACACTATAACCCCGAGCCTAACCCTCTATACACTAGTGCCCTATTTAAATACATTCAAAAGGTGTAGAAAGTATAACTAAATGTCAGTTGTATTATAGGTGTTAAGGCTAAGCAGCACTTTAGTATCTTCTCCTTACGCATTAGGACATTGATATGCTGAGTATAAAATCAGTGCTAAATTTATTATAATATGTATTAAGGCATTCAAACATGTAGCAAACATATATAATGCAACTCATATGATCATGTAAGCTAATTTAATAGCAACCTCAAATGTGTACTAGATAGTTTGCTTGAAGGTAGGTTAGTAAGTTCTTATCACCTTATCCTTTAGTTTACCTAGACATTATCTTGCTATTCTTTTTATTGCCAATTGCTTTATGCTATTTTAATCCATGTTGTATTAATTTTCCTCTTATATGTTGATTAGGCCCATACTAGAAAGACTACACTTTAAAATATAGGATAACAGGATCTAAGTTATGCAGTGGTGCACATTTTTGACCTCAGTAGCTCTACCTACCTATTTCCACCCGATAATAGGG
>CANXYI012290237.1:0-15600 GCA_948208565.1 Hura crepitans | reverse complement strand
TATATATATATATATATATATATATGGTTTTTGCACTCTATGTACATAGGTACGGAATATGGGTGTGATGTATATAAGGGACACAGAGTAGTATTTGTTTATAATAGACTATGCTTTAATTAATCATGTAATGGTTTTCTTATGTATATGTGATTTGTATAGATGCTTGTGAGCATAAAGCTCTTTGTGTTCTATTTTAGCTTGAGGCCTGTGATTGTTGTGTGATAGTTGATATTGATAGGATGATATTTGGGGAACTAAAAAGGTCCAAAAGATGCGATACCTAAAATAAATGTGTTTACAAGTAGAAATCATTGTGGGATAGTGACCTAAGCAACCGTTGTGTTACCGAATTTTTAGGTAATACTGGATTTTGTTGAATTCCTTTTCTAATAGATGAAACATGATAATATGAACTTAAATGGACTATAAGAATTGATCGTACTAAATTTGGAATAAGACAGTTGCCTAGTGCAGTATAAGTGAAAGTTAAATGAATGATTATGGGAGAAGTAAAATGGGCCACCTAGCGAGAAGTGTGCTGCTTATTTAGTTTCTTAAAAGATCCATTAAAGGGTGTCACAATGTATGTGTATTTATGTGGTATGGTTGAATGGTTCACTTGTATGGCATGGCATGTGTATTTATGCATAAGAGATGTTAGACATAGCATTGACATGTAAATGAGGTATATAAATGGTACTAGGAAAGTGAATGGTAATAATGAGAAGTAGAAAATGTTGGCAAGTAAAAGTGGTAACCTAAATTGGGATGTAATGGCAACATAAGGAATGTCACATAAAATGGTGTGTATATGTACATTCATATTGGTAGTATAAGAATAAATAGAACAATATTGAGTATGAATGTAATGACTGAAGAAGCACAAAAGTTATGGTGCTGTGTTCCAAGATATGGATTGCTTAATTTTAAGAATTGACCAAATGAATAGTAACCTACCAAATGAATAATGATTTTACGATAAAGGACAAAAAGTGTGCACTTTTTTTAAATGGCAGGCTAAATGTAATCTAATGTTATAATTGACATAAAATAAAGTAGAAAGTAATTATAGATGATATAGGTAAGTAAGGAATAGTGATTTGGCCAATCAATTAGACACCTACTAGATGGGTTGACTAGTCAACTAGCAAATTAGCAATTGCTAAGCAGTTTGGTCCTCTTAATACCACTGTTGTCTGTTGGATGTGGTGAGTGTAGTTGATGACGTTTTATGATAAACCCTACACACTTGGGTATTGGGAGGTCTAATTAGGTTGATCCCTACTACCCATTGACTGTTTATGGATATTGGGTGGTCCCACAGAGCTAATCTCTGCTTTTCTACCTATGATGCTATGGAGATACAACTTAGGGTATTAGAAGGTCCCACCGGGGTACAAAATATGGATCATTACATATGATAAATTTTTCTATCTAATTTCTTATAGTGTCATCTCTCTGTTATAAGCCTAAACTATATTAAACTCAACTATGGCGATAATATATGAACTTTGAATTGTTAATATGGATTGAATTAATTGAATAGGGTAAATGGCGTCTAGTTTGATATCTTGCATGACCATGATGAAAATTATCTATACACATTTGTACATTACCTCATATGTGTGTTTGCATGTATGACATACTTTATTATATTTATTCCACCACTAAGTACATACTCAGCGTATCGGTGTTTCAATGCGTAGGTTGTAGATGGATAGTAGTTTAGCTTCAATGATGCCAATGTAACTGACTTAGAGTCCTTCTTAGTATACTTTTGATGCCCTTTTGGTTTTGTTAGTCAACAACTAATGTATAGTAAATGTAAAGTCAGTAGTGAATGTATAGTTTGAAACTAAGATAGTTAAACTAAATGGTTGTAGAAGCCTACTTTTAATAGATGCATGTTCATGCTTTTATTTGTTTGTGTGTGGGCCTGAGACCTTGTGTTTCCTATGAGTTGGATGTTTGATGTTGTTTTAGGGGACTAGAAGTGGTGTTTTGGGTTGAGCCTATTTTAGAAATGTTTTTCATGTAGCAAAAATTTTTGGTTTTTCACTCGAGTAGCTGTTATGCTGCCTAATTTTCTATAAATGGATAATAAACATAAACTAGACTTTTATTAGACTAACCTAGGTAGTAATAAAAGTTAATAAGTAATAAAAACTAGATGGTCAAGATAGGCTGAAGTTGGGTAGAGTGAGATAAGTGTTAAACGAATAGTCCCTACGGAAATGTACTGGATGGGTGACCTCTAAGAAGTGGCACCTTTTTGTCTATTTCCTTTGGGAATAGGCAAGGGGTGTTACAATAAAGACTTCCTTTATCACTAAATAGGGAACTTTCTACCATAGAGTTATGCCTTTTGGGTTAAAAAAAGCTGGAGCTATTTAATGATGGCCATAAAGATTTTGGATAACCCAATTTCATAATGAAGTGGAGGTTTACATAGATGACATGATGATCAAGTTCTCTACAAATGAAGGGCATTTTGAAGTAGAAGAAAAATTCTTTCAATGGACTAATAAATACAATCTACATTTGAATATAAAGAAATATGTCTTCAGGGCAACTTTAGGTAAGCTCTTAGGGCATATAGTGAGTCAGATCGAGATTAAGGTAGACCTTAAGAAAGTCAAAGCTATCAAAGAGATATCAATTTTAAAGAAAGAGAAAGAGATAAGGGGATTTCTAGGTAGAAAACAATGATTCAACAAGTTAATAGCTAAGCTCACTACCATATGTGAGCCTATTTTCAAGCTTCTCAAAAAGAACCAACCAACCAAATGGAACGACAACTGTTAGAAGGCTTTTAACACCATCAAGGAATATCTAATAAAACTACCAATTTTCCAACCACAAAAGCATGGGAAGCCATTAATTCTTTATATATCTATTGGAAAAAGCTTAGTAAGTGCTATGGTAGTATAAAAGGATGAATTCAAGGTTGAGTTTGTGATTTACTACCTGAGCAAGAAGTTTCTTCCTTATGAGGCCAAATATGTGAAACTAGAAAAGATTTGTTTAGCAGTGGTATAGCTTCAAAGAAACTAAGGCTTTATTTCCAATTCTATACAGTACAGGCAATATCAAAGCACAATTATTTAAGATATCTTCAAACAACTCTATCTTTGGTAGAAAGAATGAGTAAGTGGCTTTTTCTACTCTAAGATTTGACATCCTATACATAACATAAAAGACCATAAAAGAGCATGCAATTTCAAAGTTCCTGCTAGCCATTCACAAGAAGGTGAGTCATTAGAGTTTGAATTCCCATATCAAAAACTAACCCCAATTATAGTCCAAGGGTGGCAAATATACTTTGATAGAGCATTAAATAGCAAAGGGTAGGAGTATCATTAATTTTGATAACCTATGAAGGAGATAAGTTATCATTAGCTAAAAAATTGTGCTCTAAAGTTACAAACAACACGATAGGGTATAAAGCCTGTATATTTGTGCTCGAGGATTATTAACTTTTTATGCAAAGATAGTTAGAGTATTTAGAGACTTAACCTTTGTAATATATCAAACCAATGAAGAATGAACCATTCGAGAAGAGAAATTCGTACCTTATGCAGAGCACTTGAGATCTAATAGTAGACAATTCAAGATATGTACCTTTTGCCATATTCATAGAGATGAGAATTAACTAGCAAACACCTTAGCCATCTTGGTTTCTATATGGGATAATCTAGAAGGTATAATCATCAAACATATAGTTATTTATAGTTCAAAAAAGTATTGTTATAAGACATAATAGATAATAGACATAAAATGAGAAAAAGATAAACCATGGTTTTATGATATCCATAACTACCTAGAAATGCAGTCTTTCCTAAAGAAGCTATAAATAGGGATAAGAGACTATTATGAAAGCTATTAACTCAATTTATCAATGTAAATGGGATTTTGTACTAAAGGTAATTAGATGGCCTTTAACTCTATTGTTTGGAAGAGAAAGAAGAGGAGAGGGTCATAGAAGAGATATATGCACATTCTTGTGGTCCACATATAAATGGTTTAGAGTTAGACAAAAAGATAATGCACCAAGGATTCTTTTGGCTTAATATAGACCATGATTGTTCAAAGTACGTATAGAAGTGCCACAAGTGTCAGTAGTATGAGGACTTAAGACATGTGCCAATATTAGGACTATATAATCTATCATCTTCTTAGCCATTTGATACTTAGGGGATAGATATAATTTGAGAGATATATCCAATAGCCTCAAATGGGTAGTGCTTCATTATGGTAGCTATCGACTATTTCTTGAAGTTGGTTAAAGCAAAATCCTTTAAGAAATTATGAGCAAAAGAAATAGCTATATTTATAGAGAAGAATGTAAATTGCAGATATGGAATCCAATATCACATAGTTTCAGACAATGGTGTCTAATTTCAGGCAGAGAAAAAGGCACTATTACAAAAATACAAAATACATGTAATGCTCGTAAGTCAAAGTTTCATGAATAGTACCTCCATGGCATAAATAGTGCTCATTGTGAGTTAAGGCACCTCAGTAAGGCTAGAAAGGGACATATTGGTCGTAAAACTTTGATAGGCCAGAAAATAGACAAAATGAAATAATTTAAAAATTTTGCAAAACCAATAAATCATTTTGAGCTAAGAACTAATGAATAGTGATATAAAATAATGTTAAGCCAAGATAGCTTAGGGATATGCCCAGATAGACCCAAAAATGCCATGCCCTAGACCTAAAAATTGCAATCTATATGGTGGTGAAGGAATTTTAATTTTTTGAGACCATCTGATATTTATTTGAAATATATTATTTTAGCGAGTGAATAGCAACCATAGTTGTCGATTGAATTTTGACTTGAAAATTTATAGGTCTTTTAATGGCACTAATTAAGGATTTTTAAAATTAAAATGACTACTTTTCGAGTTCTAGAGAAATTTGTATGAATTTTTTTAAGCTTAATTGAAAATCAAGAGAAAACGGATCACTAGATCTCCACGTGACGTGATTCAAGCCATCCACTCTATTAATATAAAAGGGGTGCACATATAGGGGTGTCACATGTGCTAAACTCACCACTCAACCCTCTCAATCTCCCAGAGCTGACACCATTTCCTTTTTCTCTCTCATCTCATTTTAGCTTCACTTTTCCTATAATTTTAGCCAATTTCTCCCAAATTTTATTTGCTTCTTGACCTCTATAGCCTCCTAAAGCTATTCCAATTAACATAAATTAGAAAAAAAGGCTATAAAGTTAGATATTTAACACTTGGTGAATGCAGTCAAATTTGGGTGTAAGTGTTTTATCCAAATTTTTATTGTTGTTTTAGGTAGCTTAGGTAATTTTTAGAAATTCCATGGTTTTAGATTTTAACTTCGAGTTATGTAAGATTTTTAGGAATTTTTCTAAGGTAAAATCAGTTATGTTTAGGTTAAAGAGATGGAATTAAAGGAGAACCCCATTCAAGACCTTGAAATGGTGGAAAAAGGGGTGTTCTCACATCTTAGGTATGTAGACTTGACACAATTATGCATGCCAAGAGATATTGTACAAATTTGCATGTGTGAATATATACAGAAATGGTAAAAGCTATGGTTTTGCATTAAATTAAAGGGAAATGTTGACATAGTTATGTTAATGTCTTGAAAATAATCTTACATGCATAAATTGGGTGGGAGAAAATAGATGTAGGTTTATTTACATGACTTGGCCGAATGGTGTGCATGTATGTAATGTAAAGTATGTACATGTTTATGGCATGTTGTGTATAGCATTAACACAAAAATGAGATGAAAATCATAGTAAGAATGTCAATGAAAATCGTAAAGTGTATTAAATATTAGATGAGTGAATTGTGACCTAATTTGATGAATAATTGTGATACTTGGATTGACACTTAGAATGGTGATTTATATGTGGGAAAGTAATCGTATAAGGTGATAGATGAGTTAATAATGATATTGAGGCATAATGATTAAAGGAATAATGAACCCATGTTAGGTATGATTAGAGATATGGAAATCACAATCATAAGAAATGACCAAATGAATAGTAACTTAAGTGTAAATGACCAAATGAATAGTGATTTTGCAAAAAATGACCTAAAGTGGAAAAAGTGCACAAATGTACTAAAAATAGAAAAATAAGTTGTTAGCGATATGACATAAGATAAAAGGCAAGTAATTACTGAATAACAATGAATGAATAATGACATGGCCCATTTGTTAGACACTTACTAGATAGGTTGATCGGTCAACTAAGAATTTAGCAGCTATTAAGCAGGTTGGCCTTTTTAGGGCCTCTATTATTTGATGTGCTGGCAAGTGCAGCCCCCGAGGTTCTAAGGTTGAACCTTACACCTTTGGGTACTAGTAGATCTACTTGGGCTGATCCCTAAGAGTAGGATTCCATACCACTCTAATTTTTGCCTTATAAGGTACTTTCCAACTCTAATTGGGTGGTTCCTCTTACCTTATAGTGCCTAACTCATTCTTTCTAGGCTAATCTAATATGAATGACTTAAGATTCCTCTAATTTTCTTCTCATATTTTGGTACTCAAGAGAAAAGATTTACATTGAGTTTTTGGCTATTTGAATTTGACCGGCCTAGGAAAGGAAGGGACGCGAACAGTAAGGCCATTATTTATTCGTAGCATATATCTTTCTAAAAATTAATTCCATGAATTATAAATGCAATTTTAATTCCCTTCTTATGCCCTCTATTAGATAAATAGGTAGTTTAAATATCCTAAGAAAATCAAAATTTGATTTTGATAATTATTTAAAATAGACACTTATTCCCTTTTATTGATTCCATTAAATGACTTCACGACATTAGAAAATTCCAAATCCAATACCACTAACTTTGTTAGAATTTTTTATCAACAAGATAAGCAATTTTTATATTATTTTGAGCACTTTCAAAATATTTTGTCATTTAGTTTTAACTGAGTTACTATTTACTACCACTACTGTAAAAATTTTACTTTCTTTTTTCACAAAGTTAATAGCCTTAGTTCTATTCCAAAATCCACAAAAAAAGAATTTATAATGTTTACCACCATTCTATTCACTTAGCTTAACCTTGATCCTCAAAAAGTACTATTCACTCTCATCGAGTAGACACTATTCACATCTCTACTTCTCCTAGTTTATTAACCACTCAAACGGTCTTATTTCAATATCAACTTTTAACCTCGACCTATCCTTAACATATACTTTCAAATAATAAAAAAAAACTCTAATTTTCTTTTAGAGGTCTCTACTCTTGACTCTGAGATACACCATTAAACTTTTAAAAAGGCACTATTCACATACTAAGATTTACTAAGGGTTATAATTCTCCTCCTCTTAAAAGAATTTTGTTCTTGAAATTCCTATGGTTTAGTCATACTTATAACTTAAATCTACATATACCCTATTCACTTTAGCTTTGTACAACTTGGTGATGTGCTCATTACTTACTACACATAACAACCTTACTTGGTTTGTTTTACATGAGTCTTAGCTTTTCTCATTTGTTATTTATATACATATCATTGCATATTATTTTCTCACTTCCTCTATTAAAGCATCATGTAAGGGTTCATCATACTCATACAATCCTAGCCTTTAACTCTCTCATAATTATCCTTTGATTAAATATAACATTGTCATCCAGAAATGTTTTTACAAAGTTATAAGCTTTATATTCTTGCTATATTACTCTAACCTTTAGTTCTTTGTAAATACTCATCCTTTTAAGTGGTCTTATGCCAGTTCTCTATTATTAGTGTCATTATAAAACTAGTTCCATCGGTATTTATGGGTATAACCTTTCTTCTTAGCTTACTTCATCTCAACCTTCCACAACCTTTGCCTCATGCCTTCAATCCTTATTTCATTGTTCACTTATGTTAGTTCCTCCTGTCAAATTCCCTTTTATTACAGTAACATATATATATATATATATATATATATATATATATATATATATATGTGTGTGTGTGTGTGTGTGTGTGTGTGTGTGTGTGTGTGTGTGTGTGTGTGCGTGTGTGTGTGTGTGTGTGTGTGTGATTAAGCTATGGTTATACATACACAATGATGTATGCAATAATACTGGTGTAATGCAAATATGCAAGATGTCAAGATAATGCTCATGTCATATAATGCATGACATAGGCCCAGTGCTTCATACATTATTAAGAAAGAAAATGGCCATTCAAATTAAGGAAATTGATAGGGACATTAGGAGCTCAAACTCTTACAACACTAATAGCCACTTCTTTGTGATAAATCCATTCACCTTCGCTCTTTATTCTATATGAACACCTCACGTATATCATTTTTACTTTATTACCTCAAAGAACTCTTACTCTTCCTAGTCATATCTTTTTGTTTCGACATCTTCCTCATTGTATTAATCATTAGTGTATTATAATCTTCATTAGAGTACATCATAACTACTTCTTTCTATCTCAATCTCTACTAAAAATATACAAACTAACTTTATCTTAATCTCTTCCAACATTCAAGTAAAATTCCTTACTCATAAAACATCCTCTTCAAATATATTCTTTAGTCATTAAATGGTCTTGGCTACTCCTTTTAGCTAATTTTGGGATATCATCAAATCATCAAATTTTACTTCTTTAAATTTTATTACTCTCATTTGTTTAACCCTATTTATGTATATTCCTTATAGAGCTTATAATTAGAAGGGTAATTGCATTTCTAATGAAGGATACCTAACCATCATTAGAGTATGCCCAGGTGGCTTAATTGCATGTAAAAATAAGGTAGGTTATAATAGTTCAACCTTAAAATACCTCAAGAAATCCATCCTATATAGTCTTATTATAGTCATAAGTAAGCTACTCTTATCCTTTCCTGTTCAGTTAATGATACAATTTCACTTGTCCTTAAGCTATCCGGATGGAATAACTTCTTAACCTCCAATAGTGTAAACATTCATGTGATGCATGATCCTAAACCTTAAGGTACTCATGCTAACCTTACAAACCTAAGAAAAGCCTAAACTAGGCTCTGATACCACCGAATGAGACACCCCTCAACCAATCCACTGGTTTGATCAGAATGAGAGGTGTGACACCCGTTGTCTGACTAGTTATAAGGCCAAACAAGAGATGACAAGTTGATACCTTTTTAACTTAACCATTAAAAGTAACCCATTATCTTTTTATAACCCTTCATGAGTTATATATGGTGGATTGGACTAATTACTATACTTCATTAACTTAAGCATATAGACCCTTTTTTAATGTATTATTTTAAGGTTTACTTTTTATTAAAAATTTAATAGCATAATAGCTGTCTAGAAAGAAAACCAAAAATTTTAAACCTACAGAAAAAGTACTTTAATATCTCAATCCCAATACGAACTTCTAGAATTTTTTGATCCTCTATAGCATACCACAATCATGCATCCCATATGGTATCATTCCCATCTCATCACATGCAAATTGTATATCCATAATACTTATCAACATACATCATATATGCATTATATAGTTTATATTACCTTTACTATACATTAGTTTGTGTATAACCTATCCATACATCTTACATCTCCAAATGATAGAAAATAACTATACATAACATCTAGCCTATTATCCTATATCTATGCATGAGTACCCATATTAGACTAGATTTATATCACATAACTTTTTATATATAAGTAAATATTTCGAAAGGAAAGGCACTTAGGATTACACTACTGTAACTTAAGGTTACTCTAATTTATACATTTGTTATAACCTATGCATCAGAAAATTGATATGCTAAGCACACATTTTATGGTGTATCAATGGAAATATATATATTAGCATCACACACATACAAGCACGCATCATAAAACATAGTTCAAAATGAATGGCATTATATAACTTAATAATAACATACACATATGTCAACCTTTCACATCTACTTAATAATTACAAAATTTAGGATTCATGCATAAATGTAGAAATAAATCCCATATTTGTAAACTACTTATTGTATTCAAAGTTTATACCTTCATATCGTATCATGATTTATTTAGATTTCTCGCTTAATAAGGGAGGCTATTATCAATCCATAGTATACTAATGGTTCTATCTTAAACATTCTTAAGTTTATATTCTCCTCATATTAAGTTAGTTTGCAAATGCATAATGCAAAGTCCCCTTTTTTATCTGTACACAATGATTTAACCAACTTCAATTAAAATTGCAAGTTTACCATAGGTTCTTTAACTTAAATTCAATATCCTTTAATTATCCTGATTAATAGTGTGGCTCCTATGATTATGTAAAATCAATACTTATTCAAATATGCCTTACTTAGTTTATTCATAACTTATGATTACCATATTTGTGTCTTATAACATTACATTCTTAATGGAATTAAATTGACCAAACTATGCCATTCTTTCAAAATTTTAATTATCATACTTTAATTGAGCAAATTGTTCTTAGTTAATTAATCATTCAACTCATACACGATAGATAATTCCATAAATACAAGATAACAGGACCCAAAGGTGTGTAGGTGCCCTCATTTTAGACCTCGATAGTAGTACCCCTCATAGCATAAATAATATGCATGAGTTCTCATATAGAACCTCATCTTTCACACTCTATCTTTAAGGTGTGTTGGAATCCATATTTTGACCCTTAACTATCACACCTATCGTAAGATAACATCACACAATGTAGAATAGCCTTCATGGACCTCTTAGTGATAGGGATAGGTCATCATGGACCTCTCTATAAAATAAAATATTCAAGGTTCCCCATACAAGACCTCAACGACTGCATTCTATCACAAAAAGTAAGTAGTGATCCTCTCAGACCAGTGCCAAAGGTGACACCAAAGCATTTTAGTAGCTATTAATTCCTTGGTTAGCTGGTCAACTTATCTAGTAGGTTATCTAACTCATATAGACCTTATTACATTTATTACATTATTATCATGTTATTATTTGGACTTTCTTCCCTGAAGAGTTTATAAACCTTCAATCTTATTAACTTTCTAATAACATCACATAGAGCCACTAACTCATACATAATCATTTCTCTTTATTTCATATTCATCTTCACATAATCCCTTATGAGATTTCATTAGATTGTTAGTCATTAAGGATTCATTCTTGACTTTTTTGTAACTTTCGATATTCATTTCCATATTACATCACTTATTAGTTCTTTTAAGTCTTACAACATAGTCTTACACTTTCCTTAAACTGAAGTCATACATGTTTGCCCATTTGGCCATGTCATATTATAATTTTATTTTTTCAAGACATTTATCTTACAAATTCATTGTTTTATAAACCTTTAACTTATCGAGCCTTAAGAGCTCATATTGCCTTTTTAATTACATTTAATTTCATCAAAGTGACATAAATGATCATTAATGTATGTCTTATCATTTTGTTCTTAATAAAATATGATATATTTTCATTTCATTACATGTGGTTTCACCAACTTTCAATCCATGGTTATATACAATAAGTTACAATATTAAGATAATACTTATTATTCAAAATACTATATAGAGATGCCGTACCTTTTTATGGCTTGTGATGATAACCAGAGATAGGCTCAAAGTAACAATGCAAGCCCCTTAGAAATCTAGTTCGCATGGACTAATATGGCATTGGTCAGCCCAAACATAATGCAACTAGGTATTTATCACCAAACTAGACTCCACTTAGCCTAAGGCCTATTCTTTGACAAGATAAACCAAAGTTCATATCCGTATAGACTAACATAAACCTAGCCCAAAGCCTATGGACTTACAAGAAAATCCACAATCTATAACTACATGGACTAAGTTGCCTAAGTCTACACAGACTTGCTAACAAAAAGCTTTCAAAATTTAGAGCTTCCTATTCAGACTCTATCTCCCAATCTTAAAAGGATTATTACTCCTTTAGGTGGGCGAGTCATTCCCTAAACCTATAAATACCCCTCTTGGTTATGAGAAATGGGAGGCAATTTGAGAAGCCAAAACCCTGCTGGCTGAGTGTCTAAGAGAGAACTCTAACACATGATTCACATTACTTGTAATGCTTAAAAATTTTAAGGACTTTGAATAGTGTTTTTCTTTTTGAAATGCTTATAGCAATCTCAAGATTTGGGTTACAAAATTTGGAAAGTGAGAAAAGATTAATTTTGAATTAATTACAAGGAAATTTTATTTAGAAGTAAGTTATTAAGCAAATTCAGGATTAAGAAACGAGGGTTTTAGTACATTATGATTATTTTGTAACTTAAAAAATATTTTTGTACTTTTATTGGTGGACTTGTAAACCCCTCAAATAGTTACTCAAACATTTTATTAAGTCTATTTAATGTAAAATTAGGGTTTTTTGAATTGAGGATAATTTATAAAAGTGGATAGATAGTATTATAAAGAAAAGAAAAAAGGGTATATTTTTTTATAATTTTAAAAAGCATGGATTAAAAGGGATATTGGTTTTTACAAGAGTGTAGCTATAATTAAATTTAAAGAAAAAGAGAAAGAAAGGGAATGAAAAAGAAAAGGAGATGGAAGGGGAGAAAGAGAGCCATAATAAAGGAGGGGGTATAGCAGCAACACACTGGTGCAACAATTGATAATGGTTATAGCATGATGGTTCATTGAAGTAAAAAAAAATTATAAATTAAAAATTAGAGGTAGTTAATGCAATCTTTGAATTCTTTAGAGTAATAATTGAATTTAACTATAATAATTCATCGTGGCAAGGTTTTATTGATGTAAATATGTATTGATTAATTATAGGCTAAAATGACATTGAAATCTAAATGAAAAATGTTACTTAGAAAGTATCAAATTAGCTTGAAGAAGTGGTTACAATTTTATGAATAGTTATGGTAACCAAAATAAAGTTTATGACCTTTAAGTTTTAATTTTTGAAAGAATAGAAGAAAGAGAAGATGGACACTTGGAATTTTGAATCAATTGTTATTGTCAGTATGAAATTCACAGCACTAGGTCCAAAATCAAGTAATTTGGTTGACAACAAAGCGAAAGATAAAAACTCATGAAGTTGTTAATGGTATTCTAGGGCAAAAAGGGTTTTTCGTGGTAAAGGTGAAGAAATTCAAAAGAAAATGACAGCTAAATTGGGATTTGGGTATAAAAAGACTTGTGTACTTTATGACTAAGAATGGTGGACATAATTAAGAGATTTTGATAGGCATGTAAAGGTTAGTATCCAAGATTATATTATTATAATTAATAATTATAAGCTTTCATAATGCTTAAATTACATGAAGATAAAATTTTATGTGATTATGAATATGTATATGTTTACATATGAAAAAGCACGTGATGTTAATTAATGTGTACAGTTGGTGTTTAATGAGGTTGTAAAAGTGTTTAGTGATGGCATAAGGTTCACAACTTAAAGTTTAGGTGTATGTGTGGATATGGTAAATTGTACATGATGTGAAGCATGTATGTTTATATTTGGATGCAAATGTACGATTAAACATAAAAGATGATGTAAAATATAAGAAATCAATCTTTTGAGGATTGAGTTATAATGGCTAAATGACCTCACATTATTTTTAGGCATCTATATGCTTTTTGCTAGACATGTAAAGGATAAAGTATAATCATATGTATAACAATAATAAATTTAGTGTTTAGATAAGTATGTATGTGAGACAATGATTGCATGAAATGCATGATTATATATTTATTATACTTAAAGCGAGCAATTAACAATAGGCTGTGAGTAAGAAATTGTAAAATTTAGATATGACATGTACAATACAACACTTTTAAGCTATCAAATTAATTGTGTAACTAAAATTTTGACTAAACCATATATGTAACATGTGACAAGAATGTAATGAATAATTATGTAATTATGCATGTTATAAAATGACTATTTCATGTCTTCAATATGGGATATATATACTGGATTGATGTGTTTATATTATGGGCAATGCTATATGAGTTATATGATGATGAATTGTATACCCCTCTATGTTGTTATAGCCAAAAGCATAATATGGCCTAGAATTTAATTAGATTATACATAATTATAAGTGTGAGGAATTCAAATTAATGAGGAATACAAGTATGATTGGTGAAGCTAGATCTTATAGGTCGGTGTAAATGAGGAGCTGTTATGTTTTAATAATAATGCATGTAATTAAGCATGGTTTATGGTTATTTTGAGGTTGTTAACTTTTAAGACCAAATTGCTTTATTATGCCTACATGTATATACATAATATATACTAAATATGTCAAGGATAAAAAAAAAGATGATTTAGAATTAAATGATTATATAATGAATGAGTACCATGAAGGTGTATGATGGCTTAATGAGTGACATGATTGTATTGGTATGAGATGACATAAGTAAGAGGTATGCAAATATATTCAAGGTATGTATACTAAGTATGTGATATGTTTATATGTGAATGCATATTCATGAATGGACATGAGTTGTGTTATGCATGATTAAGTATTCTAAATTTTAGACATAAAAAGGCATATGTATGATATAGAAAGTGTTATGTGTATGATTATTAATTGATAATGTAAGATTTAGAGATGCATATATTAAAGCATCTTTAATGTTGGGTTGAATGGACTAATGATGTAACACCCCTTACCTATTTCCAAAGAAAATAGGCAACGTGTGCTACTTCCCGTGAGGTCGCCTATCTTTGGATTTCACAGGGGCTTTTCATTTAACCTTTACTTAGATTTCTCCTCTTCAGTTTAGAAATTTTATTTAATAGTTTCAGTGATCTGAGTTAGACTAACTAGGCATATGACACATACATGCCTAACCTTATAGTCAAATATTAGCCTAGGTTGCTATTACAGTGAAGAACTCATTTCTCACTATTACAAGTTACTACTAGCTAACCAAGTATCATATCACCCAATTACCCATAATAACATGCACGAGTGCCTCTAACTATTAAACCATATAATCTAATTAGATAATATCATACCTGGATAGTCGTTGGATACACTGCTTGTTGTACTCATCATGTCATCAACATTTAACACCTGCGCATTGAACATTCGATATGTTGAGTATACACTCAGTGGTGAATTTAACTAAACATACCATTTACTACTACCCAATACAAGCACACAAAATAATTATCTACACCATTTACTTATTAAGTCTAGTCTCTCTATTAGAGTTTCCAGTGACTATTCATTACTTGAATTTCATTACCTCAACTAGACACTTAACTTGAGGTTTCAGATGCCATTTTAGTCTTATACACCATTTCAGTACTATTTGGCAACTAACCATACATATATTCTTTCATCTTAGTTACTCCATACCATGCCTTTTTCTACATGACTTTAATAGCTTACCTTCTATTCTTGCCATTCCCTAATTAATATCTCTCATTCAAATCTATTCCTTAGGTATATATACATAAATTACCATTTACTTATTATATTATATCATTTCTTCTATAACTTATTTCTTTATGATTGTTCTATTATTCATGCACTAGTTCATCAATCTTTTACCCCTTTTAGGAATCTGATTTAAGATAACACAAGTTTACTTAATCTCTCTCTTTATAGTTTATCTTCTGTTATTAAGATAATCACTCATAGGTTATATCAGTTCTAATA
>CANXYI012290097.1:0-10069 GCA_948208565.1 Hura crepitans | reverse complement strand
TAAATCCTCAATTAGGGTAACTAAGGCTCACGTAAAATTTCAAGTCAAAATTCAATAGTTGACTTTTTGATACAATCACCCGCCAGAATAAAATATTCAGAAAAAATATCTATCGATCTCAGAAAATTAAAATTCCTTCCCCACCATACTCATTGGAATTTTTGAAATTCAGGTTATGGTATTTTTGAGTCGTCCAGGCACATCTCGGGGCTATCCCTGCACAAACTCATATTATTTCCTCATGCACTAGTTCTCAACTCGAAATGATTTATTGATTCTGCTAAATTTTTAAATTCATTTGTTTTACTCATTTTCAGGCCCGTCAAAGATTTATGACCAATATGCTCCCTGTTGGACTCATAACGATGCCCCGTACCGCAGGGAACATCACTTGAGCCCAAAAAGTATTGTTAACGGGTGTTACACCTACATTTCTTGAAGTGTTGTAACTATTTGTCCAAGTTGGTAATATGTTGGAATTTGACTTTTTTCTTTTTTATTTTAACCCTTTTATATTAAATTAGACCAATCAGATTTGAAATTATTGAATTTTTTTCTTTTCAATTTGAATTTTTGGATAAATACTGGGTTTTGCTGATTCATTTAATCTGATTTTTTATTGGTTTAAATTGATTCTAGTCTATTTTTGAGACATCTGATTTTATCATCAAATTGGATCAAATTAATTATAGATTTCCAATTTAATCGGTCTGACCGATTAGTTCAGCCTGATTTTTTAAAACACGGGAGAAAATCTACCTGAAGAGTTGGACTTGTCTTGGGTGCGAGCCAAACAAGCATACATAAATACTCCCTTAATACCAAAAAAATCTAGGCAGGTATCTAAATTTTCTTTTTTTTTTTTTACTAGATTTACATCTCACAATTCCTTTTCATACTAAATTGAGTTCGACTCTTCAATTTAATTTTTAGTTTAAAACTTAATTTTTCTATCAAATTAACCGAGGATTAGTTCGGGTTTCCATTTTGACGTGCCTTCATTCAATTACCTGATTTGAAAATCTCTGATTTAATTTATACAAATTGATATGATTTTTAATGTTTGATTCAATTCCCTAATATCCAATTGAAATAATAAATTGTATTGTATATATTTATTATTATTGTGCATATAAATTAATACTGTTTTTTTATGAATATTTATTCGATAAGTTCAATTTATCGTAAATCAATAATTAAAATTATCATATTAAAAAATAATATTTTTTATTCATAATCTAACGGTTGAAACTGTATACGTGCAGTTAAACTTATTTAATTATTACTCTTTTTATATGAATATAATTTAAGAAGAAAAATAAGTTTTTTAAATTAGTGTGAGAGCCTCTTTTAACCATAAAAAGCAATATTTTATGTTGAGAATACCAATGCAAATTAATTTTATTTTTGCCATAATCAGTTAAATTTATATTAAAAGCAAAAAATGATATTGTACAAAAATAATCTCTGTATATTTAATCGTATTTCATCTATCAAATAATAATACATAATAAATCAATAATATAGTATATTCACTAAAATGTTAAATAACAATTATTATGATAATAATTTTTAGTAGAACCGTAATGCTACATGACTATTTGAACTTTTTGTTTAGGCGAATTTAAAACGAATATAAATTACGATGAAGATGAAAAAGCAAAAACAAACTATGTATAATAGACAATTAACTGTATATTTACAGATAAATCATATTTAACTGAATACACATATTAAAAGTTTCGAATTATTAAATTATCATTATATTGTCTCTTTCTTTTAGATATACATTATATATATTATCCCTAGTTTAAGATTATTAAAAATTTTGATTTTATCAAAATGCGTTTATTATATTTTTTTTATTTAAAATGGATTATTTAAAACTATTATTTTTTAATTTATCTAAAATTATCTTAATTATTAATAAAAATAATAAATTAATAAAAATATAATTAATCATTTTAAATTATAAAGTATCTTAGCATTTCAATGGTCAATGGATGAGTAATTCAGCTAGTAAGTGGCTGCATTAGAGGCCAAGAGGAAAAGAAAAGGACAGTAAAGTCAATGATTTGATCAACGGATACGAAATTTATACAGCTAATTAATTGTACATTCATCAGTAAAAAGATCCCACGTAAAAAAACCTGTGCTATGATTTTCTGAAAAAATTGTGTTTAACAATTCAAAATATATTATATTAAAAAAATTTTAAAAAAATTTGAACACTTAAATCGAATAAGTGCAGTTTTTCCGTTCCACAAAAAGAGCTGGTTAGTTTGGAAAATATTGACCATTTGTATAACTCTATTTGTGACTACCACTCGGTAAAAATGGACCAAATATCTTTATTAACATAAAATTATCATATTGCCACAAAAGAGATTCTCTTATAAAATTAACTAACAACATAGTATTCAAATATATATATATATATATATATATATATATATATATATATATATATATGGACTGACATTATTAAAGTTTAAATATAATTTATTAGATATAAATTTTTGTTTGTACCATTCAGTATCAAAAATTTGTTAATCTAATTAATTCGGATTCATATTAAGCATGGCTACATAGGAAGCAAAGTGCTCTCTCTCAAATTTTTGAAAATGTTCCATATTAAAATTTGAATATAAAACCCCTAGTTAAGAAAAAAAAAAACTCCTATCATTTCATATCATTTTAAAAATTTTATATCAATTGATGAGATTAAAATTCAATGAATAAAAATGTCATAACACGTAAATTTATTGAAAGCTATAAATAGCAAACCTTCAATCAATGAAAAACACACATTAACTTGATTAATAACATTATTTTACTCTTAATGTAATCCATCATATAAGATTTACTTTTAAAACATAACAAATTCTAAAATAAGCATCTTATGTGGATAAAAGTGCTAATTATTACCGGTTTTAAACATTATCTATTAAAGCATGCTTCACCCAATTTTTATCTCCAAAATCAAACTTATTTGTCATAAAAGCAAGTGGTGACACAAGGAGCCGACTAAAATGTATTACAATCTATTAAATCATGCTTCACTAACTAAAATTTATTACAAGTTTTAAGAATTATCTATTGGAGCATGCCTCGCCAAATTTCTATCTCCATAACAATACCTATTTATCATGAGGCAAATAGTGACATAAGGGACCAACTAATATGTATTAGAATTTAAGTACATGAGATGCATTTTTTTTTTATAAAAAAATGTACATGATAAACCATATAACAATATAAATATTAAAGTACAATAAAATTATATAATAAAATTGCACAAATTCGATGATTTTTATTTATAGCCTCTGAACTCTTGAAATATATTTCAGTAGTTCTTTGCCTTTATTTTGTAACCCAAAACTCTCCTAACTTTAGACAACAAATCCTAAAGGTCGCTATTACTAGCTCCTGTCGGTTAAAGCGCAAACTATTAAAGAGTCTGTATGTGCAGTTTTTGAACTTTGGGTTGGATATATGTACGGTCCTTAAACTTTGATTCAACCTAAAATTGGGTGAAGGCCATCAAACTAAATCCTTTAAAAGGATAAAAAGGCCTTAGAATCATGAGATTCTTGAAAATATCCCATAATAATATGGGAGGACATGTAGAGAGTTCAAACTCTAATAATCAATTAGGGTTGCCTTCAATGAAAAATTTACGCGATAAGGTAAATAGACTCCTTGATCATTACCATGCCATAAAGAGTATCGAGAGTTCACTAAAAGCTAGGCAAGCACTAGCAAATGAAGTAGAAAAATTGGTGAATGAAAAGCTTGATGCAGTGGAAAGAAAAAAAATAGGTTGAAAAAAACCCAAGGTGTTTAGAAAAGATGATCTAGAAGAAACAGTGGAAAAACTAAGGAAAGAAAAAAGGTTCATTTTATGCTAGATCCTAAAAAGAAGGCAAGCAATATCGACAATTCCAATTTGACACAAGACTTTAGAAAGTCTTTAGGTTTGGTAGAGGAAGCTCTAATTCATATAAATGATAGAACATTTAATAAGCTTCTAACTACAAAAAGGGCTTTGTACAAAATTAATTACCCTCATAGGAAGAAAAATACTTCATATCTAAGGAAAACCTGTTGAAGCCAGTAATAAGCCTTGTGGTTTTTCTCAATTTGGATTGTGAAAAGAAAGTGTCTGAAAGGATAGATGGATAGGCTACCATGAGTAAATTTGCATTAAAGTTGGAAAGCTTTACTCCAAAATAAGTCTATGAACTTTACAAAGCCACAATGGTAGGAAATGTGCAGAAGTATTAGACCATGTTAACAGGAAAATAGCAAAATAATCGATGAAATTGATAAAGAATTACTAACAGATGGTGTGATTTCTTTAGTAGTGGATGTTTTAAAAAGAGAATTTTGTAAGTTCTCATTGTCAATAGAGTCTTTAAAGAAATAGTAGTCTCTAATAGCTTTAATGAAATTATAAATATGTGACATGCGTTATTTTGAGAATTTTGCATGTTAGTTCTAAAAATATTATTACAATCTTGATTTTGCAAATCAAAAGTACATGTCAGAAATATTTTTTTTTTTTGCTAAGCTTCTAAAACCATGGCCTAAAGTAGCCAAAACAACCTATCAACTACTCATAAATGAAGATAAAGTGGTAGACGATCTAGGAAGAAAGATAAAGGCAATGAAATTTGCAATGAGAAAGGTGTGTATAGAGCTTTAAGGAAGACAAGATGCAAAACGTCTTCCTTATTTAAATAAGAGTTGTTATTCTCAAATTGAATAAATCCTAGGAAGGTATGGTTGTCTATCTAGATATGACAATCAATTGAGAATTGGATATTCTTCTAAGAAAAAATTTAATAGGTACAAAAAAAGAAGAATATCAAGAAGAGGAAGAGATGAGAGGAAAAGATCGAATAAACCTTCTAGGTTTATTAGGAGAAAGACCAACTTTAGGGAGAAGGAGAGGATAGAAACTTTTAAGAAAAGATATGAGAGATAACCTAAATGCCTTAAAGGAAAACCTTTGAGCAGTTGCTTATGTCACTGAATTTATAGCTCAAAGGGTCACAAGGCTAATTTTTGTCCTCACAAGAATAAGTGAAAAGAAAACCTGAAAAAAATTTTCTTTCAAAATGAAAGTCTAGTATATGAGCCTATAGATAAGGAAGAATTATCTAACCTAGACTCTAAAATAGGTTTGATCTATGAAGTAGTATCTAAACATGAGACTGACCTAGATGAATCTAACTTATGGATAACCCAGATATTAATGATGAATGAAGCTGAAGCTAATTGTAAAAAGAGTTAGTCCTTTTAGACGATACTCTAGTACATAAAGAATCCTTCCAATACGAAGATCCTTCTAGGAGTTGCCTAGGATGGAAACTGCCTAAGGTAGATATCAACAATATTTATGGAAAGTCTAGATTCAACTTTAAATCGATTGTAGATGTCTCTTGGTCTAAGTCAATAGTTCAGTTTTCTAGTGCAAAACTAGAAATGACAGATGTATTGCTAATTTATCTAGCCAAAATAAGAGAAATGGCTAGTAAAGCCAAAGGTAAGAATAAATATATTCACACAAGGCTTGTGCAATTAGGACCAATCTCTTTATTTAATTTACCTACGGCTAGTCCTATGATAAAAAATAGTCTTAGACATACACTTAAAAGAGTTTAAAAATCGGTTGATATCAAGTGTATAAACAAACCTAGCAAATGGTTCAATCTGGTTTCAAACTTATCCAAATTTTTTTATGGCTTTGAGTGATAGGTGTTTGGGTAATTCATTAATCCTAAGATTAAATCACTAAAAATGAATAAAATGAATTCTCATGCTAAGTATTTAATGTATCACACTAAAATAATGTTTAGGCTAATAAACACTACCAATCCAGGGATAAGAAATGTTTCCAAGATAACAAAACTATTTGAAAAAGGGGTGGATAACTATAAACAATTTCATAAGAAAGAAATAAATCTGGTAAAACTAAGTTGGCCTAAAAATTGGGTTCTTATAGAACTAACAAAATATTCTAGACCAATAGGAGGAAAAAAAACATATTCCTACAATTGGAAAAACTAATGAGGAACCTAAGAATTATGGAATAAATGCTCAGAAGATCAATTTCTAATAGAATGAATAAGGAAACCCTTAGAGTAGAACCCAAACAGCCAAGCATAACTCTTAGAAGAGAAAAAGGGCAATCGTCTAAGAGCAATAAGAGAATAATAAGCTATAAGGATTTTAGTCTACCTATTTGTGCAGATGATGATGGAAGCCAGGAGAGTGTAAGAGCTATGAGGCAAATAGCATTCATTCTTAAGGTTGTGAGACAAATTCAAAAAATCTCTAAATAACATTCTTTCCCTTTTGAGAAAATTTGGAAGATGGTTTCCTCCATCTTTGTGGCTTTAGAAAAGGCTTTTAGCATTGAAAAGGCAAGTTTGAGTACATATATTGAACTTACATTTTAATTTTTCAGTTATTATGACTATTCCTTAAATGAACTAATTGAAATAGGGTGTGCAGTTAGTAGTATGAGACCAAATGCATTAAATGGTGGCATCCATTACCCAACCAATTATGCTATGAATGGTAAGAATTAAGGTAAATATAGTAACCCTTGAGGAAAAACAAGTGCCTATTATCATTAGTAGAAAAAGGTTTATCATTAATAAAATTTTGGCATTCCCAAAACTTCATGTTGATATCATTTTGGGAAATGCAATTTTGAAAAAGGCAAAGAGAAAATTATCCTTTAGTGCAGGATGGATTTTATGTGTCTCTTGCAAGAACATAAGTCCCAATTCTTTCTAACCTTAAATTCAAACCGAAATTTGGATTTTATCCTATTAAAATATCTAACTTGTGTGGTTCTATACCTTGTAAACCACCTTTCAAAGTTCAAGCACAGTGTGGTGGAACATGGATATGATGTTTGTTTGAGTTAAATGATACCTGCTATGAAAAATTATGTTTTAAGACACAGTTTAAAAGAAAGACCAATTACAAGAAGCATTTAGCTAGTAGGAACTAAATGAGATAAGTTCTAGTTAAATTAGCTACTAATTTTAGTAATGATCCACTAAAATTATGGGTTCTAGATGGTATAATAAGCAAATTAATGCTAAAAGATCCTAACAAAATCATTAGAGTTAGAAACATAACATATGCACATGTAATGATTAAGGAATTTGACAAATAAATTCTTGAATTGCTCGAAAAAGTTTGATTAGAGATAGTATCAGTCCACTTTCTAGTCCAACATTTTTGGTAATTAACCATGTAGAGCAGGTGCGAGGAAAAGCATAAATGGTTATATATTATTGTTAGGTAAATTAGGCTAAAAAAGATGATGGCTATAAGATTCGCATTATGGGAAATGTCATAGATAAGTTAAGTCTTAAACAACCTTCCATTCTTTCTAAATTTGATTTAAAAGGTGATTATTGGTAGGTAAAAAATTAAGGAAAAATCAATACCCTTGATAGCAGTCAACACACCTTAGGGAATGCATGAATGGTTGGTAATGCCATTCAGATTGAAAAATGCCCTAGGCATATTTTAACACAAAATGGATAATGCTTTTATTGGTCCTAAAACACTCAAAAGAGGAAAGGGGGGGAGGGAGTCGGAAGGAAGGTTGGGAAAGGGTGAATTGAGTGTTCAAAGAATTTTTGAGAATAGATAATTTTTGCTCTAACCCCTTTTTGGATAGAACAAAAAGTTATTTTTTAGAAGAAAGATATTAATCACGATAATGGTTTTATGGTGGGAGAGTAGATATATAGATTTATAAAAATAATTTAAAGCTTTTTGTAGAGTAGGCAAACATGAAAACTTTATCAAATTTTCAAAAACCACAATATAAAAAACAAGTAATAAATATCTAAAAGAGCAGAGTAGAGTAGAAAAGCAAGATCAAGAATTTTTATAGTGGTTTGGCTATCCAAAGCCTACATCCATAAGAGATTACACTTGAGATTTCCACTCTTCTTGACTCTTTTACTTGGCAAGAATCAAAGCCACTTACAACCTTAAAAAGTTATTCACAAAGTTTTTCTATACAATAGAAACTCTAGTGCTAAATCTATCCATTAAATCTTAGCATATCTAAAACAAGAGAACAAGTTTTACAAAGATAAATATCATTTCCAAAAATAATTATAGCAAAAACTATAATTAAATTGAGGATTGAATGTGTAATTGATGAAGCACAGAAGTGAGGAAGTATTAGAAATGGATCTAGAGCACAAATCTTTTTGATGAATAGTTTTCTAACACTTTTTTATATTTTTCTTCTATAAAATATGTCAATAAATAGTTTGGAATCACTTATGACCATTTGAAGATAGCTGTAATATGTCAAAGCTAACAGTTACCGTTATTTTGTTTGTTACTGTCTAGAGCAATGGTCTAGAACATAGTCTAGAGCAACTGTCTAGAACACCCTGATCTAGTCAGTTGATCTATAGCCATTTCTAGACTATTTTCTACTCAGTACTAAAAAAACTCTTAAAGTCATTTTTCTTAAGCAAAAAACTATTTTAATGCATTGTTTATATGCGTGTATGATCCTCAAATTTAATTTTATAAAAATGGTTTTAAAAAATTTAATATCTTTACATCATCTTTATAGGACAAATAATTTCTTCATAGTTCTCCATATGGATTTCACTTGAACTTTTTAGTAACTCATCTTGAACAATATCTTGAAAATTAATATCAATGATAAATAAAAATATAACATCAACAATTTAATTTTATATATCATCAAAATACTAATTGTAGCTAATTGAGCCAATAACTTTTAAGGCATTAAAGAAATTTTGTGTGTCTATATAGACAATATGTTAGTCATCAGTAATAATGAAGATGAAAACATGAGTTGTCTTTAGTAAGTGATTGATATCTTCTAAAAGGAAGGTATGATTTTATCTAAGAGAATGATAGAATGGTTGAAGGAAAGACTAAAATTTTTAGGAACTGAGATTGCTAAAGGCAAGATATGGCTACAAAGTCATATCTTAGAGAAAATTACTCAATTCCCTAATGAATTGGAAGATAGGATAAAAGTACAAAGGTTTTATGGACTTGTTAACTATGCTAGACAATTTGTGGAAAATCTTTCCAAATACCTTATAATGATTGTAAAGAAAATATCTAATATAGATCCCTGGTATTGGGATGATAAAGACACTTAGACTATAATATAGGTAAAAGAAATGAAAAGTTTGCCTTGTTTAAATATGCATTCTGACATTAATGAGTTAGTTTTAAAGGCAATTGCTTCATATAAGAGTTAAGGAGTAATTTTAAAAATTAAGCAAATAAAACTAGAACCCATTTGTAAGTGTTGGTCCAAAACCTTTAAAGGTGCAGAATTAAATTATTCAGTTCATGAAAAGGAGGTGTTAGTAACAAAATATGGAATTAAAGCCTTTTACATCTTTTTATCACATGAAAGGTTTTCTCTTAGAATAGATTCAACCTATGTGAAAAGGTTTATGAATCTTAACTTTAAGGAGACTAGACAAACTAGACTCTTGAGGTTGTAAGAATAATTTAGTTATTACAGATTTGTTATTGAATATATTTCTTCTGATAAAACTATAGCAACTGATTCTATTTCACGTGAATTTTCCAATCCTATAGATGAATCTGCTGCCATCAATAAGCTATGTTAGATATACAAGAGATAAGGCATTAAAGGAGAGAATATGCTTTTAAGAGAAAAAGGAAAAAGACTAAGAGCAAAAGCCCTGGTCCTTTAAGGATGGTAGAAATAGGAGCATTAAACGGCCTAAATTTTATGACATATATATGTATTAAAAGGTAATATGGTTAATAAAATTTGGTAATTAGATAGATTGGAAAGGGTTAAATTTAAAGTTAGAAGTTATATTATGGGTTTAGTTGTAAGATTTTGCTAAGTTAAGGGGCAAGTGGAGAGATGTTAAGCTTAACTTTTAAATGGAGATTAATTAAGCCATAAGTATCATTTTAATTCTAATATATATATACAACTCCTTAGTGGGACACTTATCCTCTCATGTTTATGCATGAAAATTTATGG